>JANQDE010000016.1:3030570-3273142 GCA_037157785.1 Cephalotes varians | reverse complement strand
TTTTTTGAAGAAATAGCCTTTTGAAAAGACAGTTGGACAATAGCTTTATTGAATGGTTTTCGTGAAAATGTTAAATTCGCCTTTCTTCTTCCTCAGGGGCCGAAGGCGCTTTTAAGAAGTTAAAGCCTGACCCCTGCGCCTCCAGTCCTCACATTGGTCACACGCCTACCACAGCTAGCTGTCCAACACCCGCCCGACGGCGACACAGGACTACCTTCACTCAGGTTGGTACAGAAGTGTTTTTACTTTTTTTAAAATTATTTTTACGAGTAATCGAAGCTATCTTTCTCGATGTCTTCTTTCGCCGCAGCGAGATATCTTGGAAACGTGTGCATTCCTTCGGAGAATGTAGGGCCCTTCGATCGATAACGGCATTTTGATTACCTCCAATCTTTCGTACCGCGTCCAAATTTCCTGCCGGGTAGTTCAAATCGGCCTTTACCACGGCTTTCCAATTGTTTCGCAGGAGCAGCTGGCAGAATTGGAATCGGCGTTTGCAAAATCCCATTATCCGGACATATACTGCAGGGAGGAATTGGCGAGGACCACCAAATTGAACGAGGCTAGAATTCAGGTGAGTGCATCGCTAAGAGAAAAACCAACCGCTCTTTCTATTGTTTCTGTCGTTCCGAACGAAAGGTATTCTCGTATGATTTACAATGAGCAGATCAGCAATAATGCCTCATTTGCATGTATTTTATAAAAAAAACTAGATTTAGAATCGATTTTTGATAAAAAAATCCAAGTAGATTTAATTAATGAAGACAAATAGTGATAAATTTTAGTACATTGTTATTACATTATGAAATTTTTGGATACTGTATTCGTTATGTGTGTGTGTGTGTGTAAAGCTCGTGTCAAGAGTATTGAAATTTTTAACAATTTGTCACGAGAATTGTGTTTCATCGGTCGACGTTTAGACAACGCCGAAAAATTTGTAGACATACTTATCTGCTGCCTATCTTTTTTGACTGTGACTCACTGCGTAATTGAATCAAAGACGCATGTGGGGCGACGAAATGAAATTACGGGCGCAAATGTCGGTCCAAGACACCCTATATTCTTTGAGGGTCGGAATCGATCAGAGGGGACGGAGAGGTGTTTCAATATACTTCTCGATACCGAAAAATCTACGTAAACCGAATGTAGATAAAATTTGAACGATGTTCCTGGCTTCTGAGACAAGAAACGTATTTCGAATTCCATTATTTGTGTAACGTATACTTTTATATGAAAAGAAAGGTTTGCGTATGACAGGAAATTATAACATTGAAATTTTTAATTTCTTCGACATGGAAAACGCGAATTCTACGACAGTGGTGCGGTTTGTGATGACATTAAGAACGGAGGATTTGGTAATGAGGTAGAAAGGGATCGTCGGGGAGGAATGGACGGGATGCGGGATGAAAGAGGGGAAGAGAGAGAGAGAGAGAGAGAAAGAGAGAGAGAGAGAGAACGGAACGATGTCGGGGACTGGTTCGCGTACACCGGGGCCCCGAATTCCGAGCCGAGCGGTACATATTAAAACAGTCGCCGGTGCGTTGCGCTCTTTTGATATATAATGCAGCGGGGTGTTGTTTGAGTTAAAAGCCCGGGAACCGCCGCGACTTAACCCTGTTAAACTGCGATGCCAAGTAAAACGCGGTTTGCGCTCGTCGCTCGCCGGTTATAACCGATGCACAAAGTGTCCGCCGCCGAGGGCCGTGCGCCCGCGAGGAGCCACGCAGCCCGCGCGTCGGGTGGTCCTGTGCTCGTTTCGACCTCAAACGCGAGAAAGAGGGAATGAGGGAAAGAGAGAAAGAGAGGGGGAGGGAGGATTTCGCTGTTTTAAATGTCATTTCCAGTCGCTGGTTTTCCGGCGCGCGGCTGCCCCAGAATCGGCCAATTATCTGTAACTTGCAAAGCGCGCGCCGTAATTAACGCTCGTGTCATCCCGGATTTGCGCGCGTTTCGACTACTTTTGCGAACGACAGCTTTACCTCAAGCAAAGAGTTTATTCTCTTTCTCTCTCTCTCTCTCTCTCTTTCTCTTACGGTGGCTTCATACCGAAAAATGACCTCCTCGGTTTCTTATCCTGTGGTAAATGAATGTAGTTGATTATTTACTCCGCTCGCATTCGTTTTTGAAATTCATTTGATATTCTGCGAGCTATAAATATCTGATATAAAACTTCGTTTAATTACATAAATAATAAACGCGTTTTGTAAATGATTATGTTAATGACTATCGATGCATTAAATACCTAAAAAGGCACTTAAAATGGATTGCGACTCGGTTGATTGCTCCGATATAACGCTAGAGCGAAATTAGTTCTTCGGTCTTAATTAGTCCTGCGCATCGCGCAGAGTTAAAAATCCCCCAAAATAGCGATCGGTTATTGCAAAATGGCGTTCGATTGTAATCCAATTCGGACACATCAATTTCGATACGAGGTAATATCGATGAACCGCAATACAAAGTACCTGATACTATCCACTTCGAAATTCGGGGACTCCCTCCTACCGTTTCATATGCGGACGCGGAGGGCGAACGAAAATTTCGTCGTCCCCTGGAGGAATCGAGGGGCCGGTTTAGGGTTTAGGAAGGTATCCATCGCAAGACAGGGGTTCTCAGCGGAAGAAAAAGGCAGGATGGCGGCCGCGCAAGAAAAGAGGGCCCTTGTCTCACTCGCTCCTTCGTTCTTTCCAGAATCCCTCCCTCCCCGTCCTCCTCCCCCCGCATCCCGGCGCCATCTCGCCCCCGTCGTCGCTCGTCTCGTAGTGGAAGGAATAGCAAGCCTGAGACGTTTCAGATCTATCTAGGGTGGAGAAAATTCAATTTAAAATGGCGGCTCAGATATAATGGCAGCCTCCGGTACAGCGTCACCCAACCCCCTGCGCGCCCAACTCATCTCAACTTTGCCACCCTCGTTCGCCGTCTATTTCTCTCTCGTCCTCGGCGCCTCCACGGCCCGTGTCGCTATCTTTGAGAAAACAGAATGCCGTGACTAGCGCGGTAGCTTTTAAAGGGACGGCTCTCCTACATCCAGCGACGTTCCCCGATTGGTGGCGCTCGCTAAAAAATACATTGATCTCGCACTCGAGACGCGCGTTGCCGCTCGTAATTTTTTTCACGGGGTACGCTGAATCTAAACATGAACGTTTCGAAGACTCGAAACTACTAATAGTCGGTCCTTGTCAAATTATTGACTGTGCCAACATATAAATTATTCCTAAGATTGTGATATATAAAATTCAAAAGACTGTGCGACTTCGAACAACTGGGGAAATATTTCTAAAGAAGAATATATCCTGCAGAATCTCCGCACGAAGTTGTTTAAGTTTCTATGCAGATCAGTCCCTCTAATAGTGACGTAAATTCGCTACGCGATTTGCAATTTCTCTAAACGCGCAAACGCATATTAGTGCACGTTGAATGAGCGTTTTCCAGGCGAAACACGGTACACCTTGCGCGGGATCGTTTCCGTCCATTTATGTCATTTCGAGTGAGGTTTGCAGGAAACTTAGGTAGGAAGATGTAATGTGCTGCTCCGTAGACTCACACACAGGCATGCAAATAAATTTAATAGGGGGATAAAGCAAAACTCTCGGTCGGAACGAATGTTTTCCACGATTGCTTGGTAATTGCAAATGAAAATAAAATAATTATGATTGACATAAATTATAAGGCATAAATTATTTTTCTAAATTTTTTTTAAGCAGATAGAAGAAATTCACATTTTTCCGTTAATTTTTTTAAGCAGATTTATTTTACAGAAAATTTTTAATTAAGATATTTGAGGAGAGAGAAGGACAATAATCATTAACAATATATATTTTAAAAATCGGCACAATGTCTTCTATCGTCAAGGTCGTTGTTACAACATATGTGGTGAGATCGCGAAAGTACTTGTGACGGTAATGATAATAATAGTAAAAAATCGGGTAACACCCAATGGTAAGAGAATAATTCTCGAATCACCGCACAAGAAATCCCATTACGCCGAGGAAAAAGAAAGGAGAAGCCCGAGCTCCGCGATATTGAGTTAGCCGAGTTTTCATTCGACCTTTTTACTTCGATTCGACTTCCGATCGAAGCCTACCGGTCGTTTTACGAGAAAATCGGCTTCCTATTTGGCAGGAAATTTCTGGGAGTAGCGAAAATAGCTGGCGAGTACCCATCCTCGGTCTTACTCTCCGCGTTTACGGTAGCTTACGATTAAATACAAATTATTAGTTATTCTGAGATATTTAATTTTCGCTGAGCTTATTAACGTATAGAGATAACCTTCTCATTGTTCTGATTTTGACATAAGATCAAACGAATCAAATTCTTGTATCCTGAATCAAATTCCTTATTTTGTGAAGATAACAAAGTTCAAATAGAAAATTATTTATAAGCTTAAATTAATAAAAATATACAAAACATACAAGATAACGTAGTTTTTTTAAATACAGAATGTTTAATAATCCGTTTTTTTCATATATAATTACTGGAATTGTGCAATATAAAATTAATTGTAATTTTCAGAATTTTTGTTTCCATATTGATTTGATGTATTTTAATGACCTGGTATGCCAATTTGTTGTGATAAGGATAGTAATTCTATTAATATGATGCTCGAATAGAATTGTTATTAGTAAAGTTTCTCCAAAGAAGCCGCAATCCCAAATGATTGAATCTCATTGTTGGATTACGTATTTATAACATATTTGATTATCGTACATGGCAACTATGCTCATAGTTTCCGAAATAAACGCGCAAGTAGTGTCCTTATACAAGTATTACGCTCTTCTCATCTTTTTCAAGGAAAAAGCCATTACCGAGAATGTATCCATTTTCCCGGGTTAGTATGTGGGTTAGCTATCAGAGTGCAGTATTCTCTCAGGCATACGGGAGGATAGTTTTCTCGGTCGCGGTCCTCAAAGTAGCAGACATTTTGAGCCGCGCACCCCCGTGGGACAGCCATCTCGCTCCTCCTCGTTCTCTTTCTCCCTATCCGGTCTATCTTTCTCTATGAGCGAACGTGGCAGGAGGAGAAGAGAGCGTGGTTATTGAATTACGAACTCTTAGCTTTCCAGTTCTTGCAGAGTGCGCGCCTTAAGGGAACGCGGGCGCGTTCACTCGCGCGCACAAGTATGTTCTCGAAAAGCTCTTCTAGGGAAAAAGCAAATAAAAGGAATCGCCCTTTTACCGGATCTCTTCGAGCAACCTGTTCTACCCGTCCCGTAAATGCGTACGATATGTACAGGGTGCACTAGAGTTTGGCGGAAAGCGAATGGCGCCGTCGTGCCATTAAAATTTGGACTTGGTATCAACTTAATGAAGACTTAACGAGGAATACTGAGTAGAAATATAATGCGAAATAAATTATTGAGATAAAGTCCATTTTACTCTTTTTAATATCCTCTCTGAAGTTTGATTTAAGCGCGAAGTACCCTGTTTTCGAGGGTTTACAGTCGTAGCGCTGCAGCCAAAGGATTATCAGCATTTCGTCATTTCTGCATTTGCGACAACTGCAAATTTTTAATTATCCTACCTAGTTTTCGCCAATTTTCGAACGCTCTGTACGTATGTACGTACACATATATTTATATGACATATTCACAACTGTATCCTCAATAGTGAAGATGCGCTTCATTTTTAGGTTTTAGGGGAACACGCGATATCGGGCTAAACGAAGCGTAGATAATGTCATTTGCATACGCACGGCGGAAATACAAGCACGTACACGAAAAATTTCCCGCGGCGAATTACGTACGCGGGAACGGAATTCTTACCGCGAGTTTTCTGAAAACCGTTCTCATGAAAATATTAAATCCAAATGACGATCGAGCTATTCGCATACATTCAATAGATACGAAAATTTAAGTTTAATAACATCCAATAAAGTTTAATAAAAAGGCACGATTTAATCAGACGAAAAATACTGAACATTTATCAGTTTTTTATAAATAGAGCAAAATTATTTTATTCTATGTAATTTTTTATCTTTATTTCTGTAAAACATATTACGAGTACTCTACACTCTGAAAAAAGCGTCACGTATGTTATTTGGTATTGATACTATATTTTCTATATACGCACGTATTTAGAGCTAGCAGCCTCGGTTGGTACACACGGACAGAGGTAATGCCAGATTATTCGAAAGCCGAGCGTGTTTTATGCAATTGCAAATCGTCCCGTGGCGTGAATTCCAATGCGGATTGAGATTGATTATGCGACTTGCCTCGCACGTACCGCGATTTCCATACATGTGAGTTAGAACGATGCACGCTCGTCATATGAAAATGTTAATCAAGCCCTTTGTCAAGAGTCTTCAAATGTGCCACCACCTTCGAAACCGCATGTACGTTCCTCACCCTCCTCGCGGTTGCCGCGAATATTTCTTTCGCTTTACTTGCAAATTTATGTAACGCCGTTGAAAAGAAATATCAAACTCGGTAATGCCTATAATTCCGCTGTAATCCACGGCCACTGAGCTTCCCAGCGATCCCTTTCGACGCGGATCTTGAATTCAACTTCAGAATTAATATTCCGCGTTTCGATAATCGCCCCGATTCTCTATAATATTTCATATCCGAACCGAGTTCTCTCTGTCTCTCTCAACTAAGTAATCCCGGATTCCAGCTAATTTTGCGGCAAGAACTTAATCTAAATAAGACTCCATTACTCCGCTCGGCGTGTCTAGATATGTCTACTGTAAAACTTTATTAACTTCATTTCGTAATCTTCCACATAAAATCGCCGATTTTTCGTGATTAAAATATATGAATTTATCATGCTATTCTTATTCCGTATTAAATACATCTATTTCGCGATAATTGAATAAACTTACACAAAAAAACGGTTTTGCTTACATAATTTTTTTATAGACCATCAAAATAATTATGTAGGATGCTCACACTGATTGTTAAAACATTTTGCAGCATAATCATCAATGCTTAAGCTTTTCTACATAATTATTTTGATGATCTATAAAAAAATATTTTCAGATCTGTATCTAACTGAATTTTCTAAATTTTTCTTTCTTCAACAAAATTGTTCTTTCTGTGTATGTAAAACCCAATGTTATACTTGAAGTTTTCCATTTTGTATCGCAAAATGAACCTGAAAACATATTACTCTATATACACTCGATTAAATAATCAAATTATAAATTACATATATTCTTTAAAATAATCATTCTTAATTATTTTATCGTAATATTTAATATTGAAACCGAGTCGCTGATCCCGCGACTTGCAATTCTATTCAACTCGGCGACAACAAGACAATCTAAATAAAATTCAATTGTAACTGCGCGAAATTACTTGTCTAATTTGTTTGGCTCTCAATACCATATCTCTACACCTATTTGTTATCCACCTAATAGTCTAACAAATTTAATAGAAATAAAGATTAGTTTTTCTACGATATATTTTATTAAAATGTATCTCGCGTACGGCCATGTGAAGTATGTGACTTTCCTGCTAAATTAGTCCTTTTACATTCTGTATCAAAATTTGCAGATTAACATTTGTTCAAAAACTAATCATGACGTCAAGAAGTATGGTAACGCGCTATATATGTGATCATTGACGGAAATAATCCCGCCGCTGATGAACTATTAATTTCTTGTGTAGGCGTTGATCTCTTTGGTGTGGGTTGACGCGAAGTAGATCTTGACGCAGATGATGACCTTTATTTGACGCCGTTTGATGTTGGGCTAATTAATAAATTAGCATAAGAATTACTTTATAATTAACTAAGATTATTGATCAAAATGATTATAAAATTGCTTTTTATGTTACGCGAAATAAAGTCCTTATCGATATAAAACGTTGAAAACATTTGGAAGAGTGCTTGGAAGAGAAATAATTACAAAGAGAGTTTTTACTGATTAGAAATATTTAATTTTCGTCTCCGATGGAATAATGAGAGAGAGATAATAACTTTTAAGGCAAAATTTACGATGCGTTATTAAATAAACAAAAAAATTAAAAATAATAAAATTAAGCAAAATTGTTGATTTCGATAAACAATAAACGAAGCAAGATGATCGTTTGCGTCCATAATGAAAATACGTTTCTTCTCTGCAAATATATAGTAAATTTTTTTCATCTCCGTAGTCGGTTTTTGATACGAGAGCATCGCTGCGGATATTTCACGAGATACTCTTCGGAAGCGCCATGCTTCCACACAAAGAGTGATAGAGCCGGGAAGAGAGCGAAGCAGAAAGATACAGACAGCGCAGGAAAGAAAAAGAGCGAAAGAGAGAGAGAAAGAGAGAGTTTGAGAGAGAACGGACTCGTTCGAGCCACCCCGGTTCGTGTCACCCACTTCTGCGGCGATGAGAGAGGGTGTATAGTAGAAATGTCGATAAAACGTGTCGGCCAATGAGCGAGCCCGATGTGACGTCACTGCTGCGGCATCGGCCAATCGGGTGGCGCCGGTGACGTCACCGGTGAGGGTGGAAACAACCCAACCCCGACCCGGGACGAGAAGCCGCAGGCTTTTCTCTTTCTGGGGGGGGGGCCGCTGGAAAGAGGGGTCGGTCGGCAGGGCGGGGCGCGAGAGTGGAGATTGTCGGGGGTTACAGGAGGGACGAAAGAGGGACGGATGAGGAGAAGGGCGAGGGGGTGCGGAAACGCGCGCCGGTGGCGGCTCAGGCAAGCCCCAATATGGGTTTACTAATCCCGCGAAACAATGGAAATTGCCCAATGCAAAATGGCGATAGGTAAACCGCCCTGGTTGCCGGGTGAAGCTGGGGATGTAAACTTAGGATCCCGTTCGGGTAAAAGAAAAAAAAAAGAGGGTACTTTTCGGCCCAGGAGGTTTGTGTCCCTTCTTTGGTCGGCGAGGATGTTAACTCAATGCTCTCAAATACTTCGTGCATCTATACACCATTTTGTTAGTTTCTTGGTCGCATTTTGCTATGAACCTAAAACAATTTTACGAACGTCTCTATATATCAAAAATTTTGCGGATTAAAATGTAATATCGCGTGAATGCATAATATTTTTAAAAACAAAATGAAAGAGAATGGCTGCGCTCAGCAGAGAAAACAGCTTTGCAACTGTTATAAGATTCTTTAATATGATTGATTTATACATTTTTCCAGTGAGGAACTAAGAGAAGAACCAAGTATATTACAGAAATTTTTCAACAGTTGCAAAGCTGTTTTTTCTGATGAACGCAACCAATATTTGTGGCGTTCTAAAGCTAAAGAGATGTAAATTTGTAAACGTAAGATCGAAGAATCTTGACATATTTCTGTTCACTCCGATACTGAACTATTTACATTGGCGGAGCCAGAAATTAATGCAGATTCATGCCATTTCGAAATTATTTCTAAGTAAACGCTACAAACAAAATCTACATTGCAAGAAGAATAAAAACATAACTAATCTCTCTCGGAGATTCTATAATATAAAGTTACATTGTTCCATCAGATACTAATAGACTTAATTAGAATAACAATTAATGGCCAAAATTATCCAGTAATCGAAGCAAGAATGATGAACTTCGTTTGCGCTATTAGCGCTTCGCAAACGATGTTGTACATCGCGCACAGATCGAAATAATTGTATTGCATTGCTTAAACATCGCTAATACGCATCGCGTCTGTTTGTTTACGCCATTCCGTCTCTCTTCGTAGGTTTGGTTCCAGAACAGAAGAGCGAAATACCGAAAGCAGGAGAAGCAGCTGCAGAAAGCTCTGACACCAATTCCCGCCTGCCAAGGTGCCATGATGAGGAATATCTATCCTGGTGCTAGCAGAGGTTATCAACCCTACCCCCATCCTCACAACAGCATAAATGGCATAAATCGTTATCCCCAGGTGAGGCTCCCTTACGACGCGCAGGACGCTTCCGAAATTTCATTATTATCGATACCCGCCGCTTTGCACGCTCACCAATGCACTCAGCGCGAAGACACGTCTCCGATGATGGCAAGTAAATAATATAAACAAGAATTACAAATTATGTCATCAAAGATAAACTATTTCGCTACAGATCTACGTACGAATACACGGAAAAAAAAAATTTTTTTAATTCGGGCGAAAAAAATTGTTTCAAATGTTTCGTCCGAATTTTGCGCGTATTGTTTGACATGAAATTATTAATATTTTTTATATTATCTATTATACATTGTTAAAACTTTCTCTCAAATAATAGAATAATAAAGAAATTGTAGATAAATTAATAATAAATAAACTGATGAATGTTTTTCTCGAGAAATAGCTCGCGATCAACGCGCCAGAAGCGCAGCTATACGGCATCAAGAAATTAAAAGATTTCGGAGCAATTGAAGATTTAGTTGTCGTTTCGTTCCACATATTGGGAATGAATTCGATGCGTTTCTCGTTAATGATTTTAACCGAGGTATTAAATTGGAGTGCACCTGAGCGTACGTCCGGCGCATCGCTATCGGTCGATATAGCTAAATTGCATTTCGGCTGATTAGTTGGGTCGGCCGGATTACCGAATGCCTACCGCTTTAATTGAACCGATAATTCGCAAGCGTGTTTCGCCCCCTCCCCCTCCAAAAAAAAGAAAGAGACTCATATTAGTTATCTTTCAGCTCTGAAGCTTGATCTATAAATATCTTGTTGAATCAAGAGACACGATAGTGTCTCGAAGTGTATCTTTTTCTACCTCTTTTTAAAAAATAATTTTTTTTCTAAGACGGCAAGATTTTCAACAAAATTTTTCTACCGCGCAACATGTATGTATCCATTTTCTCTGTTGAGGGTTTTAAATATTTAATAATATGTGCCAGCCATGTTAAATTGTCTGAAGCGAGGAAAATTAACACGTAATGATTATTCTATAATTAATAAATAATTTCACAATTAATAATTGTCATTCAATGTTTGATAATGGTATAAACAACGACGAAGCGTCGGATAAAGTAAATTTTACCATCGCGTAAATTTTTTTTTTATGATTTAGATACTTTCACCTATCTTCGTCGGGAATTGTACTTAATAATCATGATATCAGCGTAGAATCACGTAACACGTTGGAAAATTGATTACGGTCAGGAAATAGATACCCCAACGCATTATTAATTTCCATCAGTTCCGAACGTATTACACGGTTAATTTTTATAATGAAACCACCCGTCGCATTCGATTTCGCGTTTGCCACCGCCGACGAGTGAAAATATGTAAGAGTGGTTTCTAGCCAATAATTATGTTTCACACACGTTAATTACCGCATTACTTTCCTCTCGTTGTTCCAGCTCGGCCGCTCAAACCGCGCGGGTAACTCCGTAATCTCATTGATATATCACGGAATCCATTTTCGCTCGTTCGCTCATTTTACGCTCGCGGAAATTAATTACACGTGACATTAACACCACGCGTCTATTTTTCCTTCCTTCTTCCCCTCTTCTTAAACACGATATTTTATAGCGCGATTAATATATTGACCATTAATATATTGACCGATTAGAAAGGATCGCGTATCGCAGAGTGCGGTAAATCGTGCTTAATCTCCAGAATCGCGGAGCATCGATGTCGTTAATCGCGACGAACAAATGTTTCAGATGGGCACGACGTCTTACCCGAGCATGACCCAGCCGTTCTCCATGTCGCATTCAGCGTCGAATATGTCGGCCGTCACCGGCATGCGACAAGATGCAATGGGTGAGTCATAAATAATGCAACGCCAGCTCTTTGGGTGTGCGTAAAATGAGTACGGTGATGAATGGCTCGTGAGCGCGGTTGCGCTCTCATTTGGGTCAAGGATTATGCAAATGTTCTTAATCCCACAAATATCCTTGATATCCTCGCGTTTATGGATAACCAATTTCATTTTTTCGCGAGGGATTCGATCGTGGTCCTCACGTCGCGTTTCAAACGCAATCTCGTCGCGGCTTCTAAAATTTAAACCGTTCTTAATAGTAACGTTAACTATTTGCGTTAATTTATTTGTCTAAACAATTCCCTAAATTAAATTGTAAGAATTGTTTTAATTAAAAATTTAATTTGAAAGTTGTATATATTACGTCAAGCTCGCGCTACAAGTAGCAGTTAATTTTGCTAGAAGAAATGAAAAGAAGGCAATTTATTAATAGTATCTTATCTAGTATCATACTCTAAATGTTAAATTTAGAAAAGAGCAACATTTCGCCAAATGTATGATGTATTTAATAATTATAATATTTATAACTATAAATGTTAAGAAACCATATTTAACAATTACGATATTCGACTTGATGAAATGTTGCAACTTCCTAAATTTTAATGTTTAGAATATGATGTAGCACTAGGAAAAAAATCTGGTAAAGTCAACTAGAAAATTACAAATTAGATATTTATAATTAAATTATTAAACATTCCAGCTATAAAATATCGAGATAATTCAATTATGATAATCAGAACTTTTGATTGGTATGTTGTTTGTATATGTTGGCACAACTAAAACATTTTTTTCAGTGAGAATTATAAAAATTGATTTTTTTGCGTTAATTAATAATTATTGGTCCCGTCTCAATTATGCATACATATCTCATACTCTGTTATTGCCTTCTTTCGACCCGCGCACGTCAAATCCTCCCCCGCGAACGGATGAAAACTAATTTCTTCGACCTCGCTCGGCTTCGTTCTCTTGTCCAGCGTCTCACGGTGACTTTCCGCGCTGTCCTCGGGCGCTGACCCGGCGTTATCGAATGACTCCGCAAAAATCCGGAGCGGAAATGGCGCGAATCCGACGCCCGTGCACGAGAGCGAGAGAGCTCCGCGCGCTCTGGTCCCCGCCAGCCTCCAAGACGCTCTCTCCATTTCCGCCCCAGCGCCGTCTTACACCATTTCCGGCGCGAGATGGAATATCGCTTTTAAATCGAATCAAGACTATTCGCGAATTGCCTCGCTCGTCGGGGGTTGCTCGGCGCGAGCGAGCGATTACTGTACGAATGCGCGGCCTCTCCGCGCTCGCAATCCCGCCGCCTCTCCTTAACGACTTAACGCCTCTCTCTTTAACGTCTTAATGCGATAGCAAATCGGCCGATTAGCGGAGACTCGATAAAGCACCGCGGAAAGTCGGTTAAATCGAATCACTCTGGGATTCTTTCGGGATAAAAAAAAAATCCTGCCTCTTCGCGCCGAGTGACGTCCGACTTTGACTTATTAGCAGGATTAGCGTCGCGTGGGTGTTCTACCAATTAAATCTAGCGTTAATGACGTTTGGTGTCGTATCACGCTACCGTTAAAAAACAAGCTTGCAATTCAAAGAAAGGGAAACTGCCAAGCAACTTAATTCGAGCTAATGCGATCTTCGGTTTGAAACGCCCCCGCCTGACTCGTCTAAAAATCCCGTCTTTTTTTCCCATTTCAGGAATGTCAGCTGAGGACGAGTGGTACAACAAGAGCATCTCGGCTCTGAGAATGAACACAGCCCACCACCCGAATCTGGCCGCACCGATGTTACAGTATCAGACATAATTGTAAACGGAGGCGAGAGGGCGACTCGAGGATCTCGTCAGAAATCCGATGGCGTACCTATGATATCGGTGGCGATCGATGGAAGAAAAAAACGAGAGCAAAGTGACGAACTCGACGGAGCCCGATCGACGTTTTGCCGTTTCGCAAGAAGAAAAAGAGCAAGATAAATGAGAGAAAAGGGAAACAGAACTGTGTGGATCGATTTGCGTTATCACTAATCATCTTGCGCGGCCGCGTCGACATCTCGCTTGCAGCATGCAAGCCCGATTCGCAACGACATACGCATGCCGCGAGGCACATATACGCGTGCAAAAAGCTCTCAATCCACATTCGGGCAGGCCGAAGCTCGAACACGACGTTGAAGATTATGCGAGATGACGAAATGGCGGAGCTGCGTTTATCTCGAGCGTTTATTCGCGAATTTCAAAGATTCGACAACAACGTTGAATCGTTCGCGCGCATGCAAAATATCGTTGCAGAATATCAACTGGCACACCTAAATCCTCGCTCGTGATTTCTCGTGTAATTTCCGCGACTTGGGATACATTGCGACATATAGATTGTCGCTGGCATCGGCTTTTTTCTTTTCCTCTCGCGAAACATTTATGAGATAGATTTCTTTTAAGATTTAAAACAGAATTTTATCAAAGAGAAGTCTACTAATAAAGTTAAGTTTAAGAAGAAATCTATAGATGGATAAAATGTTTCAATAATATTTTACTTTTTCTTTTAATCAAATAAAATTTTAATTAAATTAAATTTTATAGCTTATATTTCTGCTGTTCCGAGAACCGTTATGACGAAAAATTCAATCGTAGATCGAAGAATCTGTGAACGAAGAATATGTTGAATCAACAAGAGCTACTTTAACATAGCGCGGAAGAGAAGCGCTTTAAATTTTTATTGCGTGAGAATTTGAATGGTAGATGGTTCGTACTTCGATTCCTCGTGAAAAAAACTTGATTATCTTCTTCTTTGTTGCTTGCGGGAAAAACATGCGCGATGCCCGAGACACTCTGCATTTCGGATTCGCGAGGGGTATCCTGCAATTAGCGTGTACAGAGACGTGGAGCTCGTTTGCCGCGAGATTGTCGTGTATTTTCTACGTGTAGCCGTTTCTTTTCCCCGCGTCCGATTCCTTCCGTTCGAGAGACGCGACGCACCGCACATAACGCACTCGCGTGCGCGGCATTCCGTTAATCTCCTAACAACGATACGCGCCACACCTTCGTTAATTGGCGAGAAAGAGGGAGGGGGCAGGGAACGGTACTGTACATAAGTGAAAGAGAAGAGATATAGATATATAGAGATTGCGTAATCGGCAGATACTCTAGCATATGCGATTTTTCAATGTCCTTTTAAAAGTGTAAGCATACCCTTAGTGAATGATATTAGGCATTGATTTGTGTGCTTATGTTGATCACGATTTTGGATAACTGAGGGGAAGGAGGACGCGTTGGAAGGAGGATGGTGGTATCTGACAGTGTTTTGCGTTCGAAATTTGAGGGGCGCCAGGGTTTCCCCGTCGCGACGAGCGGATTGCCGAAACTCACCCCTTCGTGCGGATTAGACACCGTCGCACGCAAATCGATGTGGGACGCGTCGCGTTAACTTAACTAAGAAAAATGAACAAAAAACACAAACGATGATTTTACGTTTCACATGCTGAATTGTAAGTATATATATATATATATATATATATATATATCTGATCTCGAAAGCGTCACATGTGAGGCACCGACTAAAGTTAATAGAATATTGAAGATACATCGGGATAAGCGTTGACGATAGCATCGTTTATATTTTTAGATTCGTGTCAGTTTTAGGGCGGGGGTGCGACGTGCATGAGCGTGTCGACCAATAAGACTTTCAGAATTGTCCGATAGAATTTGTGTCCGACAGAATTTATGCTGGACAGCTTGTGTAGATTTGTGTGCGATGGCTTATGTGCTGGTTTCACGAGAAAGTATCCGGCGTCGTAATGTCAGACCCACGAACAGACAGATTGCAAGGGTGAATTCGTTAGGCGAAGAAACGAGATCTCTCTTCGCTCGCCGCTGCTTTCGTCGAGCGTCGATCGTCGGGAGGTGCATCGCGGACGATTCTTGAACCTTGGACGAATAAGGTGTTAATTTTATTGCACTGCGAGGCGAAAAGTCTCATCTCGAGATGATCGGTGCCTGGACAATTGACGATTGCACACAGGCCCACGATCACGAGGAGCCAACGGAGTTTTAACGAGAGAAAAATGGGAGTCGCACTCGGTCTCATTCATATCCAGGATTAAATATGTAATTATCGCTAACAGATCGTATCGTGTAACAATGTTGTCCTCGTAATGGTCAAACCGACTGCGTCAACAGACGAATGATTCCAGGCCGAATGACTGCCCGACATCGCGGAACGGCCAGACGATTTATGTATTATTAATTTGCAAATATCACGTAATAAAAATAGGATCGTCTATTATGAGACGATTACCGAATACATACATTATTCGCTCTGTTGCCGCAAGCCGGTTAATTATTGCGATCGTTCGTCGTCCGGATGCTTTCCCGCGTAAAAGCAGAAGCGGAGCTTTCGTCGCTCTAACCGTTTGCACTTCGAGCTTCTAGATGGACAAAGTCCTACATTAATTCTGTTGTATTATATTTACAAATGCGTAAATAGAGATTGCGCGCGCTTTACATAGCTTCTTATGAAAAAGGAAGCTATCGCG
Organism: Cephalotes varians; assembly: GCA_037157785.1. Classification (NCBI taxonomy): domain Eukaryota; kingdom Metazoa; phylum Arthropoda; class Insecta; order Hymenoptera; family Formicidae; genus Cephalotes; species Cephalotes varians. The sequence goes on along the minus strand of JANQDE010000016.1, from coordinate 3,257,012 downwards.
CGAAGCTATCATTCTGTTAATGTTTCATTCGATTTTGAGAAATACACACAAACGGCGTGCAACCTTTTACGTGTGAAATCTTTTTCGTAATCAATATCTACTCACCCCAACATTGTATAATTCCGCGAAGACATCAGAGAGGGGTTTCGCAGCGGACGCACGCGGGGCGCAAACGGTTAATGAACGCGCGATTCGCGACTTCTCCCTGGCGCCTTTCAGTCATAAATATTCGGAGTCTGTCCAGTCAACAATCGTCTATATTGGTGTCATTTTTCGATAACTGTCTAATCAATATATCGATTCGAGGATGAAGCTGCAGACGACTGCGCATTGTTTTCGTGTAGTTTCGCTGCGACCTTATTATTACCGCTCGCGGCATTCCACGAGAAATGTTCCTAAAAAGTTTGTAACATATCGTACATTCAACACGTGCACGGATACACACAGCAAACACACACACACACACATACACACACAAAGCACGCGCAAATATGCACAAGTGTGCATAAGCGCGTACACGTCCGTGCGTCGAGCACACGAAATTACACGCGTCACGTTGTGTTGAAAGGGCAAGATTTAAAAATTAAGTGGAAATGCATACCGGACGAGCGTAACATAGTTTTAAGCAAGGGTCACGTATTGTACGTATGTGTTGTACATAGCCTAAATAAAAATTACATTTAAAATTACCCTCCTTTCTTCCTCTTAATCTTCTCTTTTTTTCCTCATTCTCCGAACGGAGCGAATTAATTGTGTCTACATCGGGATGCAGGTTCAAAAGTTATGTCGAATTTCTGATGTGCACTACCGAGCTAGATGAAACTTGCCGAATATTGTTAGCACTACAAAAGTTGTAAAAATATTGTGTTTTATTATTCCAATTTTGAAATGACATGTTAAAAAAATTAGAACGAATGGATCGATGTACCATTTAAATGAAATTAGAAAACAGTAGAGTTGCTCGATTTCTATCGCCGTTATTACAAGCTCCGTCGATAGGATACGAGTTTAGAACTTGATCAATTTCACATTGATATTAATTAAAACTGCTAGAATTGCTGGAACGTTGATATTTAATTAGGAATATATTATAAAAAAATTAAAATGCATTTTATTTATAATACAGAGTTTTCTAACTTACGAATCTTTTTCTCAGTCGTTGTGTCACACTATTGATTACAATGTCACACAAAAATTTTATAGACTATATTCCTCCGTTACGTATCTCTAATTAAACTATTATGAGATATACATTTAAACAGTGTAATAATAAAATATATTTATACAATTCTTCTTTACATTCGCCTTTGAATAAACGAAGCACGTTTAAATGTCTTTAAACGAAATCCTATTATATTAGGATAATACAAGATCTTGTTTATAACAATCAATTTTCACATGTTGTTATATGTTGTTTGTTCAAAGTACTAATTATTAAAGTAAAATCTTTTTTTCGATTAGATGCAAGAAGAAAATCATGAAATTATTTTTCAATGATTCTTGCGACGATTTGGAAATTTGGAATATTTTAATTCATTAGGAAGATAAGAGAGGCATACATTTATATAGAAGAGTGTAGAAAGAGTGGAAAGTGTTTTATGCTTGTCTTTTCATTTCTTCATGATTTTAGAGATGGAAAAAATATAAAGTAGATGTGATAATAGGATTGCAAGAAAATAAAAAAAAAGAAACAAAGAGAAGATAATGTCACATATAGCGAACATAAAAATCAATTATTTTTGACAATATGGATTAACATAATTGTCTTGCTTTTGTCATTCGGCTCATAATGTAAATTTTCTTATTAATTGGAATTAGTGTAAACAATATATACTTGCTCTTTTAAAAATTGAAAGCAGCAAAATTAAGTTTGTTTTTTTTTGCAATACAATCATATATACATAATTTTCTTGCACCAGTGTACCACAAAAGTACGTCTTGGCAAATATGATATTTTAATTCGATAATTATTTGAATTGGTAAATAATTACCCTTATTTTTTTATCAAGGCACACTGTACAGATATCAGATGATCAATTGATGTCAGTTATTTGTCTAACTTTAGATCATTTCCAGGACGAAATTCCTACTCATATCAAAGATGGGCGCGTAATGTAAGGAAGCTGTTTTCAACGGCTTTTCAACGCATTTGAAATATAATTTACATTATTTCCGCTTTCCGGCTACCTAGACTTTTTTTTATTAACGCCCAATCTTCTAATATATCCGCGTCGTTGAGCATGTAAACGATGTAAGGACCTGCGACGGAAACCGCTCGTCTCCTCTCCGTATGGTTTCTGCGTCGTCTGCCGGTCGTGTTAAGCCACAAATCCGCATGAATATCCACGTTATTCCTATCTTCTTCCAAACGGCGAATTTTTTCCTGTAGATCGTTATGGATGCAATCCCAGATCAAGCCCTTCTCACTTTCAAAATTTTGGAAGGCGGCCAGCTCTTCCGCTAGGAATTTATTCTGGATATTTTGTAATCTATATTGCTTCAATATTCCAGCCACTTCCGTTTTCGTTTTCATGTTTTCCTTTAACCGCTCCAGTGGTATTAGATATTCCTCGGATTTTCCAACACGAACTTCCCCGAGTTTTGTATCCACTTGTGTGATTCTTTCTCGATATAATCTGAAATAAATGTTAAAATGTCAGCAACGACAATCATTTTTTTTTTTTTTTGAGCGACGTGTTATCTGATCAAAAGTTACATTACAATCGTTAATATAACTAATGTTATAATTTATATCTGACATGAAGAAATTTGTCTAAAAATTGTGCTAAGCATTTTTATTAACTTAATCTTAATAATCTTAATCTATATTGTAATATATTCATGCAAATTTATATATACAGATTACTGTATCGTATAAAAAAGCTAAATACGGTGTATTTACTGCTCTTTGAGTAAAGTAAACTGTCTTTCTAAATCCAGCAGATTTTCCATGCATTCATTGCGTCTCCTCTCACACTCATCCTCGTCCATCTCCGACGAGTCATCACTGTCAGTGTGTTCCGCGCTGCTGTCACAGGACGCGGAACTTTGGTTACTCTCATTACTGTCGTGAGACATCTCCTCTCCATCACCCTCCGATTCATCCTTGACGCTTGGCATTTATACTGTAAATAAAAAGCTTGCTACTTAGTACATATTTTCACAAGATATATGATAAAAGATATGAAATGTACCTAAATAATATATTTGAAAGATAAACGTTTAGAATTTTTATAGTAAAAGAAATTTATAATAAAAAATATTAGAAAGTTTAAAATAGATAGTTTAGATAAAAAGTTCAAAACAAGTTTTTATAAAAATATATTTAATTGGAGCAAATATAATTAATCTTGTACATTATCTTCTATACGATTATACGTAACTGATGTGTATAATTCGACTTTTAAAATTGCTTATTGTCTTCCCGCGCAAAACAATAAATTTATTAGCGTTTTTTCGCGCGGAAAAAGCCATTATACTTAGTCGATAAGATAGATTTCTTATCATTAATATAATCTTTGATTTTTTCTAATAGTTCGGCTATTTTCTTTTAAAATCGATGATTTTAATTTTTTGAACTTGTTTTATACGAAGAAAAAGAATCACATTGAGGTAACTATTTCTGCACGATATGACAAATTTCCGAAACGCTTCTGGATTCAATCACGCAGCAATTTCGAGTTTTCAAATTTTTTTTTACACATCCAGGAGGATGGATACGTTTCTGTTGAGAAATAAATACAGAGAAATAAATTCTAAACAAAAATGCTCGATAGGCAAGTATTAAAGAGTTCATAACATAACCTATAAACAAAGTTTACATCAAAATGATATATGATGATCGGAGTATCACAACTGGAAATATCATTTCGTTCTGGTTTTTCTAGAAAATAATGTATATTAGTTATGTATATTCAGTCAACGCACGGTGGAGTTATTCGCGTCCAATTAAGCGGCAGGTTACTCCAAAGTTACTCCAAAGACGCAGCCGAATGAAGAAACTCCGGGTTCCAGAGAATTTTCTATCGCATATCACGGAGATCTAAAATCTAAATCGAACGGCTGAAATCCTCACCGAGTCGTCGATACACTTACTATGTGATGATTTCGCAAATTCACACTTTCTCGATTGTTCGCTCGTTCAGCGGATGCTTCGCCCAGCTTCGCAATCAGTCACCACAGTCACCAGTGCGCTCCGACTCGGTGTCGCTAGACGGGCCGCTTTTCTCGCGCATGCGCATAACACGAAACCTCAGTAACGTGCTACTACCGTAAGGAAAAATGTATGGAGCCTTCGTTTCAACAATTATGTATATAGAACTTTTTGAAAATCAAAAGTTGCAACTAAGATTTGCACGCATATGTGTACACGCGTGCAAATGCAATTATAAAAATTTAAGTAATTGATGTATAAGTGAAATAATGAATCCGCTCCGTTTAACGCATGATGCGCATAACGTATCATTTTATCTTTATTTAACAATCAATAAATAACAAAGATAAAATTATACATTATGCATAAAATGAAACTCAATACGAAAGCTAAATTAAAAGGAAAAAGGAAAATTAAAAAATTGTTAATAATTCGAAATAAAATAATTTATTAATTAAGTAGAAATTATAAAGAAATGCTAACATTTGTTGCAAGGATAAAGGAAACTATGTATCATTTGTGTATCACTCGTTAACATATTTAAGGGGGGAAATACTTTTAGAAGTCTAAAAAAACGGCAATTTTCAAGTATTTTTTAAATAAAAAATATTTGGCTAATTGTTTCAAAATTTTGTATGCTACTTTGTCTATCTTTTGAGTAAATATATATATATATATATATTAATAAATATATATATTATTTACAAAATATAAATATAAATATATATATTATTTACAAAACATAAATATATATATTATTTACAAAATATTAAAAAATACTGAAGCTGCGCAAATAACGAAGATGACGAGTGAGTTGCTAACCGGTGGGACACGTAGCTTCTGTTGTATTGAAATAGACAAAATTTTTTAAATTAATAAGATGTATTACGCTCTATGTGAACCTAAAAAAAGTGAAAAAAAGAAAGAAAAATAAAAAAATAACGCATATTACTTTTTTAAAATAATTTTTATAAATATTTAGGTTCACATAGAAGGTAATTATATAGTTTAACTGTAGCTACAATTTGAAGAGGATCGGTTAAATAGTTTTTTTAGCTATCTTGTACACCAATTTTGAAAATGACGTTTTGAGAAAAACGCGTTCAAAGTTTTGAAAGATAAAGACTATATGATTTCATTGACATTACATGCATGTCTAAAAGATGTTTTTATGATGTTTTTAAGATGTCTTTTAGAGATGTCGTGTTGTCTGGGTTACCTTATCGATGTAATCTTTCTATTGCAGCCCGCTAAGATTTCCCTCATTACGGTACATGCATATATCACTGAATTAATTGCTTCTACTATTGCGTATGCGCAACAGAAAAGCGGCTCGTCTAGCAACAACTCCAACTGCATAGCAAGAAAAAATACTAAATTAGATCGAAATGGTTGCAGCTGTTCCTCTCGTTTGGCTTGGCCTTTATATTACATTCTCCGCGTTCAAAATAAGACAAATCATTATTATTGAAAATATAATTATCGAATAAATATTTTTCATTCGACACAAAGTTATCTGCAGAGAAAACTTGATGATCGCATAGTTCTAGATTTTATACCTGCAGATGACGTTAAGCGCACGAAATTCATTCGAGACGAGGGATGATTTTTACCCCAGTCTTCCCGGATTTACCCTCTGATAATAAGCCAACTTAACTTCCGATTAATTCACGTTCATTTTTATCAATGTAAATTAATTTTAATCTCGGTTGTTATTTTTTTCTAGTCCTAAAAAATTAGAAAAAAAAGAGTATGTTCTCAAACGCAGACAACAAAACATTATTATGATATCAAAATGGTTCCAAAATGATATTATTAAAAATCACTTTTTGATCACCTTTTGATTCGTTTTAATATCATTTTGTTATCATGATATGTTGTTCCGCTTAGGTTAACTTTATTAAACCAATAAGGATAGCTCTGAACTCCAAACTCCGGATTAACTTAATCGGTGATTAATTCAAACGGCTTACAGCAAAACTTTTAGATATAGAATCTGTCGCTCTATTATAGTTTTCCAGTTAGACAGACAATAAAAATTAAATAAGAAGAAATTGTTCAAATTAATAGTATATTCTCTATCTGAAAAATTAATAATATTCTGTCTCTCTTAACAAAAAACAAGTATTGACAAATTAATAATCGATTAATGTTCATTTCTACCAATGTAGATGAATTTTAATCTCAGTTTAATTTAGTTTTTATATTTCTTTGTGTAATTCTTAAGCTAAAGAAAAAGATAAAAGGTAAATTAAACCGAGATTAGATAATAGTTAATATACATTTGATATTAGAAATGAACATTAGTGCACAGATTTAGCTCATTTCAACTTAGTTATTACAATTTAGTTCTGACTGCAATAAACAAATGCAAATAAAAGCACGGAATTTTCCTATTTTTTACAAATATAAACTTTCTTCTTTTGCAATATTGATGCAGAAAATAATGTACTGGTTGTTGAGCTTGTATCGAGTCATCAAAAAAAGGATATAACTATAACGATAAGATACAAATTAAAAAATATAAAATTAAATTATTTATCTATTTTTAAATTATTTATCTAATTATTTATCTTAGATTATAAAATTAAAACTGAAATTATGATTTGAAATTATTTTACTTGCTGGAAAAATTGGGAATAGCGGAAAAACTCTGTAAGCTCCACGGGAGGATCGTAATATATATAGATATATATTATATATTTTGATATATAATACTCCATCGGATACAATAATACATCTGGATCTGTATGGAACAAACAGTTAGACAATGCAACATTCGCATAACTGCAAGGTATACTAGCAATTTTTTTATATCTCATATATATTTATATAATAATATATATTTCTCTCTCATGTGTGCTTCCTGCGCGTTTCATGAAGACTTTCGGTTAAATAGGTCTTTCGATTTCTGCAAGAAAAGAAGGTACAGCTTGTTTTGTGCATTTTGTTCCGTACGAAAGATTTTTTTTTTCATTTTTCGATATTCTTCATTTTTTTCGTTTTTTTTCTCTTTCTTTTTACGCGTTGTTTTAAGCCTCGCCGCACGCGGGACGTGTGCGCAGTTGTAACGTGTCGCATATTTTGCTTTCTAGTAGCCCTTAAATCTTCGGGATAAAGTGTAAAACGCCCGGAGTGTCTTTCGAGGACGCGAGTGGAGCGACAAATGTCTCCATTTAGCTATACGTGACCAATCTGGAGATTCCCGATGGAAAACGTGAGAGGGAAGATACTGAAATTATTTCCGCAGAACTTCTGCGCGACGAATTTCCTAGTCTCACGGAGAGATAAATTTATGTTTATCATTACTTATATTTAAATATAAATTACATACTTATAAATCCGCTTTTTGACTCCGTCACAATTTTTTTTCCTTTCTCGTTACGAATACTTTTCTGTCAATTTTTTTTCTGCTTTATCGCCGAGAGTTATCGCCCGATTGCATCAATTTGATACTCGAGCGATCGATATTGTTTGCCAGGAAATTTGATGCCCGACAGGAGTCCTCGAGTTACACTTCGGTGACGGGAAAAGAATAAAAAGGGCTCGGTATGGTCCGCGATCCTTCTCGTGCGGCGACGGCTTTACGGACTCTTAATATTCATTTCATGCAACATTTATCGCGGCGCAATCGCGGCTCGCCGGGGAAAAGTCGCGGGCTCCAAATGACTTCGTGATATCCGCTGATATCGGGCTTCGTAAAAACCGAAATGCAAATCGACGGCAGGGTAAATGCGCCACTAAATGACCGCTTAGGCATATCGCTTTAACTCGATCTCTTTCTTTTCTATGTGAAAATAAAATTTTCGTCACATGGTTATCTTTCAAGTGATCCATTTCAAATATTGGATTTTTTCATCGAATTTTTACGCGCGTGTAGTTGTTTGGAATTTATAACGAAAGAGAGAAAAGATAAATTGACATTGCAAGGAAATGAGAAGTGGCTCTGAATGATCACTTTGATCTATCGAGTCAAAGGAAGTATGCGACAGCTTTGAATTAATAGCACAACGCAATGCTTAGATAAAATCAATATCCATATTTTTAATGACTTCATATCAATTGTTAATTTGATGAAATGTTTTTTTGTGCTATGTTCACTTATCCATCATAACTAGTCATTTTGTAATAAAAAATATTTTCGATAATTAGCGATAATTGGAATGAAAGATTGCGCTGAGAAAAAAATTGCTCGGGACAAAAATGGCGATGCTCCCCTTTGTACAAATATCATATCATATAAACAAATTATATGTTGATACGCCAGTAAAATTTATCCAATTATCCAATTATCCACGCATTTGGCGATTACGTTGAATTAACTTGTTGCGTTAGTCGTACAATTTGTTGACCTAAAATTTGCTTGAGGCAAGATAATTTCGTTCACCCCAATAATTTCTTTTTTTTTTCAGCGTATGATAATTATGACGAAGGTTTATTGTACGAACCTCGACGACGATAGGATGTTGCGAACCGCGGAAGCGCTAATTATCTTACCTAATTTGTCGATCGATTTTAGTTCGGTGAGAGTAGGGGTGCGCACACATCGTTCGTCGTGGTGAATACGTGACTTTCGCTCGAAATCGTGTCCCGCGATGCCACGCACCCTCTCATTCGCAATTTTTTTTTTCTTTATATATATATTCTCCGTTTTTCGCTATTGAACACACGTACTCTTTCTCCCTGAGGCAACATATTCGCCGTTCCCGGCGAGCGCAGAGCGACGGCGGTAACAACGTGACATGATGGATGACGTTCTCGAAACCCTCTCTCGTATTTAAACACCTTAGCGATAGAATAGTTTGATAGCGTGTCCTCTCCGAGCGTACAAAACGTTAATGTCGCATCAAGATGAACGGTGATATAAATCTAAGATGAAAGTACGAAAAGTTTCAGCTTGTATTTATAGAGAGAGAGAGAGAGAGAGAGAGAGAGAGAGAGAGGGAGAGAGAGAGAGAGAGAGAGAGAGAGACTCCCTATTAGAGGCTTCTTGCGATAGCGTGTTTCGAGCACGCTAAATATTAATGTCGCGCCAAAGTCGCGTGTGGGGCGAATGATAATTTAAAAATGGAAATTGCCGTTTTGCCTGGAATGTGAGAGCCTCGTGCGCTTGGCATCATTCGAACTACACGGAGAGAATTTTATATTTTACTGCAAAATTTGCTGCAAATTTTATCATGTTTGATGATAAACTTGGGACAATTTGGCACTTACTGAATATCAGTAACGATAAGAATTTTTCGGTAACGATAGGAAATATAAAAAAGACATTTTATATAATTTACATAATGAAAATTATTAAGTAAATTATAAATTGTTTTAAGGCAAAATATTTACAATGCGTAAAATTTACAAGGGAAAAGGCAGCAAGAATCTGTAGCTAAATTTCAGTTGTAACATAAATATTTAAAAACATTAACGTAGCCAATTTTAATTAATTGTAACCGTTATTATTTACTTTTGTCTTTGAATCCAATTTTAACAGTTCGCCTTCAAAAAATCATTTTTTAAAAACATGGTTAAAAAATCTCATAAGCATAAAATCTCTGCTACGTCTTTTATTCTATTCTGTGTGATTTTATTTGCGAGAAGTAGAATTTTGCGTTCATTTAGCGACAATGCTCGCGGGTAAGAGATTTTATTCAAGAGTTTAATTTAAGTGTAATTCATATGTTGTATGATAAAACTATCGTGAGCGATTAAGTCGCAGACTGAAATTCATCATGTTTTATTGTAAAATTTATATAAGATGTTATATTTTATATATTTATCACTAATAGGCATTTATTCTATTTAAAACAATAAAAAATTATAAATTGTTTAACATATTTTAAAATTATTAAAATTTTACTGTATATATTTTAGCAAAATTAATCAAATATATTTTATATTTTATTGTGATATTAATAAAAAAAGATATTAATAAAAAAAAATCACATAAAATTCTTTAAAATGTTATGTTGTGCTACATTACTGATTTTCAGGGTAAATTCTAAGAGAAAGTTCTCCCTGTGTATCGCAACAATTTCTCATCTTCTCTGGAAAATCGATTTTCGCGACACACTCGTTATTTATCGTCATTTATCGTCTCGCAGGAAGTTCTCTGCACGACGGTTAGTTTGATTATTCGCGGTACGGCAATTAACGAAGTTATAACTGAAAGGACGACCGGTAATGTCCCTAAAAGGAAGCAGTACAACTAAATGCATTGCCAAAGAAGGAACAAAGATATGTTTTATCATCTTCTTTCTTCCTCGCGATGCTATTCGCCTTTGTCTCACTGCTAATGATCATTCTCGATTAAAGGAGAAACGCGAACGAAATCTCAGACAAGTAGGTCGCTATTTTTGGTTCTCCACCTCTTTTGCGCGAAATCGAGTCTGACATTTTCCGAATGCGTTCGCAAACGTTCCTAAAACAACTACCTAGAATGTCTACTAGGTAACTCTTTAAATACCATGGGATCTTAAGCCGTATGCAGAGTGCTCGAATAAAGAGACTATTTTGGTGGCAAACGCGGAGATGTTGCGATGGTAGTTATTGGCGTGGAAATACCATAATGCAACTGCATGTACAGCCAGCGTAAATTTTTTCTCATTTGAAACAATTACGTTTCTTTCCAATGAGGTTTTCTTTTTCAATTGTTTACGCATGAAATAAGGGATAAACACAGTGTATAATGCAATTTGCATGATGATGGGATTTTAATGTCGCGGTTCTATCATTTTACGATGATTATTAAAGTTTTTATGATGATTATTAAAGAGAGAAGTTATTTTACGATGATTATTAAGCAGAGAAGTTGAGAATGATTGCGATAAATAAAATATGACATACATAGCGCGGGTTCTAATGGATTCGCATCGCGTGTCACGTTTCTGGGATGTCTCTCTCTCTCTCTCTCTCTCTGTAGGTCACGTGTCTGCCGCAGTCGTCCGCGTTGTGTGTCGCGGCCTTTTTCAAGGGTACATAATTCGCCGGGTCCGAGCTTAGAGAGAGAGCAACATGAGCGCGCGAATCGTCCTCAGAGAGAAATAGAGATAGATAAAGACGGCGAGGAAGATACAGAGACGGACAGGCCTTCTGCCTTCCCGAGACCTCCTAGGAAATTGACATTTGCGCGAAGGGCTCATTACTCTAGAGACCACACTTTTTCCACTGTCACTTATGATAAGAGTAAAAATTTATACAAGTTCTCCGTTGACGATCGAAGGGTTCTGGCCATTTTCTCGGACTCGATGTATTATCGAGAATCGAGTCGAAATCGGGTGTGCCGCCAAATAATGCATTAAATAAAATAACTTCGTAGCTTCTCACTTTGCCGTTTTGATTTCTGTCTCGCTAGAAATAAAAGATAGCAAAGTACGAAGTACAGAGTGAAAAGTTACGGATCCTTTGTTGCGTAGAATATAAGCGAATTCTCCTAAAAAAAGGTAAGGAATTGGAAATCAAAACAACACCGGAACGCTTAATGATAATGATGATAAATGATGGAAATAAGTATAATAAATTGTTATCGATCGTTTAAATGCGTTTCGGTCGCGAACAATTTCAGAATGGAAAATTAATAAAATCATCGGTTTATAAATGACTATCTTCTTCGATTAGAATCTAATTCAGTCGCGTTTGCCACGACAATTCTGTGATTGAAGAGTATATCAATAATTTCTACGTGTCCTTCTTCATTTACGTGTTATCGATAGCCGCGATCGATTTTGTGAACGCGAATGAAGAATATAAGTTGCGCATGCTTTCATATTGATATGGTGTTATTTTATCATGAAACATAAATGATCAGATAATAAAACGCAAACGTCTCTATTTACAATCTCAAATATTTCTCATGACAAATGTTTATAAAATTTCTGGACAGTATAAAAGCCGTCGAGGTTTTGCATTTTCCTCGCGAGTTCTGATAGAACTTTTATATAATTAACATGTACGAATTTATATCACTATTTGTTTCAATAATAACGATAAGCACGTTTTCTGAATTTTTCTAATTTAATTCGATTATTAATTCCGAGATAAAAAAGTTACACGTAAACGAGAAAAAAATTATACTTTGACGAGATTAAAATTGACGGATATTGTCATTTTGCAAGTTTCGAGCAACTTCGCGAAAGCTGGAAAATTGTGCGTTCAATTATGCGCAAAATATAAACGTAATTTTTGATAAATATACTCTTTATTGATAGCCGATTATATTTTATTTTAAATCAATGAGATATGTTAGTGTGATAATCATCACTGTCGATTATCGGCGAATATCATAGCTTTCTACGAGATAAATCAACAAAATAGTATAAAAACATCAATTCTGGTTGATGTTTCGTTAAAACGTCATTCGTTGCACACATATCAAAGTCCAAGTGTGTATTACATCGCGCGGAGGAATTTTTTATAAAAATTACCGTGACGAGTTCTGACTCTTTCACAGAGATTTTCAATGACGTTTCAAGCTTACGACATGTGTTCACATTTTACTCCTGTTAAACGTATTAAAACTGGAGGAAGCTCATTGCTGACGAAAGGAAATTTTGATTGTAAAATTTTGCAAAATTAGACAAATGAATTTTTGTTGTGTGTAAAGACGTCAAAAATATAATGCTTGAGGGCGAGGTAACGCCATCGCGCTGTTTTCACGATTAAATTGCGCCCCCGTTCCGAAACAATAGACATTTGCATTCACATGCATTCGGCCTCGCGTTGCGGGAGGATATCCTGCGTGACTTATGTAATCCAAGGCCGCCGCGAATAAAAGGCAGCAGTCGGCGTTGACTGGTCGCCACTGGCGCTCTGCCATCCCTTTTGTATCAATTATCGAGCGCATATTGGAAGTCGGAAGTGTGTATGAAATCGGTCCCGATGAACTCGAACCTTTGTATTCGCGATCATATAAAATGCCGTATTTAAAATGGTACATCTCGGAGAGATTCAGCTTGCCGAGAGAGAGTATATGATCTTTTCAGATATATCATGATATTATCAAACTCGCAAATTTTGCATGGATTGTTTAGGTACATGGAAAGAACGATTTTGAAGTATCTAAAAATTCAGCTAGATATAGATCTGAAAATAATTTTATTGAACCAGTAAAATAATTATGTAGGACGCTTAAGCATTGATGACGATGCTGCAAAAGTTTTAACATTCTATCAATCAGTTTGAACATTTTATATAATTATTTTGATGATCTAAACATTCTAAACAAAATTATTTTCAGATCTGTATCTAGTTAAATTTTTAAATACTTTTGCGAAACCGTGTATATTCGTCTTTTCGAGTCTCGAGTGATGCGAATAAACGATGGTAATTTGCGCAGTATATTGACTACAACTGAGAGCATTGATTTGGAAAAAGGAAGGAACTTCTCGGCGAGATAATCGTATCGCGATAATCGAATTACTGCAGAACGCGTGCCATGGGGCCATTTCCGCAAACATTGGTTAGTGCTAAATGATTCGAATTTGAGCGATTCTCTCAATTAAGTGCGAACATTGATCCGCAACATGCGCAGCGATCTGCAAATGGCTGCAGTAAATCTTTTGTCGATTCACTGAATTTTATGCGATTTATATTACTGCAGAAGCTGAGAATTTTTCATCTCGCGAATTATGATACCTCAAAAGCCGGGTATTTTACATCCCGCTCGACTAAAAGCGGCTTAATATTATTAAGCAGAATGAATCGTCATCCGTAAAAGGCCTTTGGCGTAAAAAATGCATGAAAAGAGGATTGAATGGAAACATTTTTCCTTTTCTTGATACCATAAATTTGTACTTAATTATGTAGATATTGCGCGATACTCGATGAAAAAAATTGTCGTTATCTATACGCATTAAATGGTTTTATAGCACTCGTAAGAAGTTAATGAGAATTCTTGCGACATAATAGACCCTTGAAACGGCATAGTGTGCAGCGAATATTAACGACTGGTCGAACTTTATTTTGCTTGTAATGGTATCGTAATAAGAACTTTTTTATTCCGGCCTATTCTGCTCTCACGAGGAGTATCATATAGTTGACCCAAGTTACGTTTTAGTAATCCTCTTAAGATCGGATCCTTGTGGGAGAGAAAAGCTCTCCCACCTCCTTCCTTCTAATTCTGTGTCTGATCAATAACGACGTGTGTCACTTTGCGTTTTACTCCTGTTAAAGGTGTTAAAACTGGAGGAAGCTTATTGTTGATGAAAGGAAATAAATAGCGGATGATACAAAAAATAAATAGAAACGACAGAAAAAATTAATGTTTGTACGCGACATGATAAATGAAGTTAAATAACGTAACTCGAATTTACCTTTTTGAGATCTATTTTCTTTGGAAGATGCATTTGTTTAAATAAAATCCAATGAATATATTTTTCCTTAAAATTAACACATTTACAGCATATTGCATGATTTTGCGTATGCGCAAGACCATGCAAGATGAACCACAAACTTCCAGTAAAACAACAAATAAATAACAGTATAAGTAAAAGTATCTTTCTCTCTTTTGATATGACATAAATTTGATACATTCACAAAAGCACGTATTCCATTTTCGAAATGTTTTTATCTCTCTCAATTTGTCCGTTTGCGAATATTTTGCACATAAAAAAACACACACAATTCATAAATCTTAAAAGCAAATCTCTCTGCGAAGAACCAATTTTTCTACGGATTGTTTTGACACTGTTCGTAAAAAGCCAGTCAATTACCTAGTTGATAAATTTGGAGTTATAACTCTTACGATCGGTTTCACCGTCGGTACGCTTTAATCTTAGTTTAACCTACTCTTTGCCTCTTTCCCGGAACTAGCATTAGAAGGAGGAATCCAGTTAAACTTAGATTAAGATTGACGTTTGTGAAATTACCTAAGGTACCTGAAAAGACTCATCTAAGTCGGATCTAACCAGAACGTACGATTCGAATCCAATTATTGTTATATAAATTTAAAAAATGCATTTTAAATTATTTGTTATTTTTTCATCCTTACAAATAGACATATAATTCAAACATTGTTAAAATAATGTCGCGAACACATCTAAAAGGGATTGAAAACTTCAGACAAATTTAAATTTCTTTGTACGTTTTTTGAATCTTTATGTCGTTTAAACAGACTCGTTTTTGCGTGTCTATAATCGAAAATTAAATTAACATCATTAATCAGGTTAAAGATAAAAAGAGAGAACCCTTCGACCGTCGGGAGAATCACGCGGCTCTTTCGCTTCGTTTTACGGCGCGGTTTTAGCGAAGAGATTCCGAAAGAATGATTCGAAACCGTGTTTTTAATATTCGGAGACGATTAATGGCGAGACCCGCTCGAAGGGGAAAAAAGATCTCAGGCCGGCGAGGGCGATGGCGTAAAACGCCACGCGCTCGCATTTCGCGTTTCTCGGGAATACGCGGAGAAACGTAGCAGCGACGTGTTGACGCCGTGCGAATCAACGCAAGAGCGACGATTGTCCCCATCGTCGTTTTCTCAAGAATCGGCAGCGGCTGGCTGTTCCAGACGGGGGTGCCAAGCCAACCTGGAGGGGATGGTCAACATCTCGCAGGATCGAGGGCGATCGCGTGCGTGCCAGATCCTCGGGACTAGGATGACTAGGACTTGGCCTTGTCGCTCTGTGCCTTGTCGAAGCCGTCGATCAACGTCTCGATAATGAACTTGATCGTTAGCTTGTAGATGTTCTCCACGTTCTCCGAGTATCGATCCTCCAGCGTGCGTTCCACCGCATCCAGAAACGGTTTCTCAATTTTCTGGAAATAGAACGTTCGATCACATATGAAGAGTATAATTTTGCTAGTGTACATTTGAAATAAGTGTATCAGTTATTCGATAAAAAAGACAACTTTTGAGAGATTTTCTGTATTAAAATTAAGGTTTGTTAATTCAATTAAAAAAAATCTTGATATATTATTATTTTTAGTTATATTGTTTTAAAACATGTTTCAAGCAAATAATCTTAGTGATTACTTTAATATAGCGTTAAAGCGGAAATGTCATTTGTAAAATTTTTATAAAAGAACTTAAAAATTCGTGTTTTGCTAATTGATTTTCCTTCTTTCTCCGATTAACTTGATGCGTCATCTGTAAACGAAGACTAATATCTATAAAAACGCTCTATTTATTTGTTCCAAATTTATTTTAAGCACTGATGAATTCGGTTATTGTTGGGTCATGGAGGAAGATAATATCGATATGACGAATATTTAAGCCTCGATCCATTTTCAGTGGCATGCTCGCCAACAATGCGAGAGCTGGCGATTGAATTGACAATTGTGTTGCGATCGTCATATCCACGGCTCACAATGGACCTTATAGGATTGTCCGACAGGAATTACCAATCCTATACAGTGACTAAGTCTACGGGACTTAGATGGGAAAGGAAAGCGAATCGGATTTGATTTTGTGCCAAGAAATTGAAATCGCGGAGACAAGCATTTCACACTGCGAATAAATGCGACATTCTGTAACGTAAATTCAACACTTCTCGCATTGCGCAGATACCTTGACTTTATTTCTATTTTAGAGACATAAGAAAAACTCAGAATATATTAAATACTGAAGGTTGCGTTTCAGAAAGAACTAAATGACGAAATCGAGTTGTCCTCGATCGAGATTTCGAAAAATGTTTCTCGCATAAAATATATGTACTATATTACAAATCATTACAATTAAGGGTTTAATTATGGAATTATAGTATATATCCCATATTTTAAAAATATATCTTAAAAATAATATTGCTTTTTCGTCTTAAAATTAATTTCACTTCAATATATAAAATATCTTCCATCTCCATTTTTAATCACATTTTTAAGCATTCTTACGCTTACTTTTATTCTTTTTCCTTGGCGAGAAGATAAAGCGACGCGGAAAGAGCTTCTAGCACATGGCTTTCTCTTCGTATGCACAAAGAAAATTCCGTTTCGATCGTCGCGAAAGTAATAAAAAAAACTTGCATGCGAAAAAGTCAGCAAACGTTATTACTTTTTGCATATCTGCATTGAGGTGCTCTTTTAACGATTTTTTCTTTTCGACATGCATCGCGTGGATTATTACTTTTTGTCATCGTTGCATTTTATTGCATCCGTCAATATATATATATATATATATATATATATATATATATATATATATATATATTGTTATTTATATTTTTAATACAAATTAAAATTTATTGTTACGTGTAGCATTATCTTTCCGCAAAAGCAAAGCTCAAATGCTATTTTTTTTATTCTTTTAGTTGATCAAGATTAAATTGGTAAATACTTATACTAAATACGTATGAATTTACTGATACACGAAAAGGAAAGATTTATTGGATGAATAAAATTGACGCATGCTTTCGTTCAAATAAACATCATCAAATAAACATCTATTGAGACAAACATGTATATTCAATGTGACAAAATGCCAGTTGATTCAACGTGTGCGATTACATTAGTGTATTATATTAGTGTAATTGGGAAAATGCATTGTCCCATCAAAATTTAATTAATTTAATAAATTCGACATTTGTTTGTACATGGACAGCTATCAAATTCAACCAAAAAGAATGATTGAATAATGTTCGATTATATATAGTCAATTAAATGTTGAAATTTCCCTCGAGCTTTCCTTACTTCAATCATAGTAAAAGTGTGATTTTGTGCTGTAATTGTTTCGCAGCGTATCGATTTATGTTCGTGTTACTAACTCAGACGACGCATCGATTTTCGTGTTTTGCGTTCGAAGTATTTTCGACTAACAGGATCGTAAATAAAGTTATAAAATATTTACGAGTCCTATAAGCCACGGCTGTCTTTTTTATGAAGATGTCTCCGTAGTTTACACAAATCAAATCAAAGTCATGTATTATTCTGAATTTGTCTCTCTCGAAATAGCATTCATATTTTACAAAGACATTTTTGAAGAAAAAATTTGTATAAATGCATTATATCAAAGAAGCGTTATTTGCTATAAAAAAATATATGCGTGCAGCGAAAGGCTTCTTGCAAAAGATCAATTATCAGTAAAGTGAAATTTTAGCTTCTTTATCTTTCGTGATAATTTTTGTATTTATGTTCCCGAGTTGTTAAACGTAAAAACAATTAAAAAAGAATTTTTTCTTATTAGATATCAGAGTCGCAACATGACAAACAAATGGCGGACACCAGCTGTGCAGCGGATTATGAGGGGTAACAAAATACCGACGTGTTAGAGCGATGTTGTAGGGGTGAAGTCTCAACATTTGTTATTCAATCTCTTTCGCTGCGAATTTTTCTTCTATATAAAGGGGCGACATAAATTTCGCGAAAAAAATGTAATACGTACAAAAAATCTTGAGCAAAAAATCGTAAGAAACAAACAATAAAATTGAATTTTTAATTAGCAGTATAAATTCACAATAATCCCGTTCAGTCTGAGTTCTAATATATGTATACCGAATCGGATAAGATTATAATATTTTCAAAATAATAAATTCAATATCATTTATTTGATTAAAAATAAAATAAAAGTCATAAATTATTATTCTCCATTTAACGAATCGTGATAGAAAAAATGTAAAGAGAGATTGTAAAATGATTTCATCCGACTAAGAGAGTGCGCTATAGAAACTAAACGTGCGAACGCATTAGGATTTAAATGTCCGTGTACATTGCGTGAGGAACGCAATGAAAGTTTGTTCCACATTTATGTCGCGAGCATCGTTACTTTAATTGTGCATAAATTTCTTGCTCGGAGACAGGTTCTGAAATAGTTTACGGTGTCTCCAAAAGTTTCCAGTTTAGTCTCTTTGATTTCCATGTTGCGAGAGATAAGCGCGGTACAAAGAGAAAATGTTCGCCAAGAGATGAGAGACATATCTCCAACGAGTGAGGAATTTTCGCGCGCTTTTCCAGTATATTCTGAGATAAACTACCTGTTTTGATATATAAAGCAAGTCTAACCGACTTGTACACGCAAAAATATATATTTTTTTTAGAAAGTGATATAAATATTTCAAGATATTTTGAGTTTCTAATCTAAGACTAATTACACTATTATCAAAAATTTACTTAATTATTGAAAATACAAATAGTATTAGTCAATACTCCCAATACTTTCGCATTCTATGTCAATATTACAAATATTTTTTCAAGTGTATATCTCAATGTAACAAGAAAGACCAACATAAATACTTATCTTCAATGTCTAACATAATTTCATAGCTGAAATAATTTATTTCTTCACCGATTTATTTCCATATTTTCGGAATCTCATATATTAAAGCTAATCTTGAGGTACATTATCCTATTTTTTTCCCTCAGTCATTATTACAATTGTCTTATTTTCTCCCCTAGCTAATAGTTCGATAACTGGGACACGTCCATCGCGTGTTTATGCTATGTCATATGCCGCATGAATATGGCAGGGTGCGTGTGGGCGATTTACGTTTCCTTTCGAGAAGGACTCACCCAGAAGTATTGCCGGTTGAAGCCGGGGATCTTCGTATGAGAGGCCCCGACCTCGTGAAGGTACGTCAGGAACGCGTCCATGTCGTCCAAGCTCTTGATACCTTCGTCAAGGGTGGACATGACCGTTTTCGCGTGCTCGGCCAGTTCCATGCTCGTAGATTGCTGCTCCTTTGTCTTTAAATCCCGAAACTTCGTGAACATATTTAGCAATTCCGCGTTCTCTTCAAATAACCTGGAATCACATGGTGTGCGATATTATTAGAAGAGTTATATGACGCCAATAATATTTGCTACTGATTGATTGTTTATATCAAAATTAAATGTCATATAAATATTCGTAGTTTGTTTTTTTTTTATACGTAAAATAGAAAATTTTTTCTCTTTTTATATAAAGATAAGAGAGAATATCTTGAATATATTTGCTTATCATTATGTTAAAATAATACAAAAAGAATGATTTTGTTGAAATATCTAAAAATTTAGTTAGATACAAATCTGAAAATAATTTTGTTGAGCCAACCATCAAAATAATTGTGTAAAAAATTCAAGAATCATAAGCAATGCTGTAAAAAATTTTGATAACCAGTTTGGACGTTCTACATAATTATTTTAATAGTTTAAAGTTAAAATTATTTTAATAGTTTATTAATATTTTAATAGTTAAAAATAGTTTATCTGATAATTATAGTTTAAGGTTTAAAGTTATTTGATGGTTAAAATTATTTTCAGATCTACATCTAGTTAAATTTTTAGAGTTTTCAGCAAAACCGTTCTTTCTGTGCAGTAATACAAAAAAATTTAATTATTATGTATAAAGTCATAAATGCATGTTGGAGCAGAAATTTAAACTAAGTGTGTTTAAGAAATATTTAATGGATTGCAATTTATGGTTGGAAATATGTAGTCGTTAAAAATAGTTAATCGTTTGGAAAAACAAGTTGAAAAGTGAAGAACTTTTGATCAAAAATTCAAAAAATGTGAAAAGTTAAAGTGAAGCTAAGTGATTAAAAAAAGTTGAGCGTTTTTAATAAACGTAAACTTCGTCTGTTCTACAACCGTAAATTTCAAATTCACTTTTCTGATGGTCCGAGATAAATTTTTCTTTCCATCCCGATACTTTCCAAATGTATTTGGCGAGTCCCGAGATGTTCTACACACACACACAATCTGCGTATAAAAATTTATCCCCAATTTCTTCTGCGTATAAAAATTTATCCCCATTGCCTAATATTCCGCGATATCTTCTATTTTTTACTGATGACCGTATTTAAAAGATGACCGTAGAAACAAAACCGAATGATACACCTTCAATTCTAAGTTCCACGTTATTTAACATAGGCATGTATGTACGTATTTTTTTACTAGAAGAAAAATTGATCTAAGAAAAGATGCTATTTTTTTTCAATTTTAACTCAATCTTAACGTTTGCATCTGTTTGTCTATTTCGAGACATTTGTTTTCTTTTCTTTTATGTGACACATGATACCTAAAACATAGATAAAAATATAACCACCGGTTTTATTTAGCACTGAATATTTAACTCAAAATAATCCTACACAAAAAGAACGATTTTGCTGAGGAATTTAAAATTTTGCTAGATACAAATCTAAAAATAATTTTGTTGGATCATTAAAATAATTTTATTGGAATTTTAAAAATAACAAACAATGTTGCAAAAAAATTTAATATTCTAACAATTTAGTTGGAGCGTTCTACATCATTATTTTAATTAGATAGTTCAACAAAATTTCTGATCTCTATCCAGCCAACATTTTTTTTCAGCAAATCCGTTCCGTGTATCGTTTGTCAGAGTGTGCCAAAGTATTAAACCGTTAACAAGTGCATGTAATACGCGTGATCAATGGGAATTTATCGAAAAAATCGCCTTGTAATCTCCGCACGCACAGTTTCCTCTTTCACTCCCTCGTACACAGCTTTTTCGACTGTACAAAAATTTGGTTAACTTTTTCCCTTCGAGTTTTGTACTCAACGAGTTGAAGTAACGAGTTCACGTAGGCCTCGTTATAGCAGCTCGACAAAAATGTTTTTGTTCCTATGGCAGGTTGCTCCCAGCCATTCATGAAATACCTCTTGTACAACGAGGCATTCCAATCTCGCGCTTGTCTATCTAGGGAAAAATGTACGCGCAAGGGAGAAAATATAAACCGCGTTATTTTATCTTTGATAGTTCCGATAGTTAATAAGCGTGCACCATTATTTAAAGCGTCAGACTACGCATTGAAGATAACAAATTAGAATTCGACCAATCAGATAAATTTCATTTTAATCTTTCCTTTGATTGTTTGAAATTTAATCTTCAGTTTGCGATCTTCAATCTTCAATGTGTAATCTGATATGGATTTAATGCACGTGAAGCTACATTTCCTTTTTCAGTTTGTAAAATATAATGTTCGTTTTTACGCTTTTATATTTTACAAACAACGGAATTAAATAAAATAATAAAATTTTTCCCTCATGGATAACATAATGTATCTGTACTTATATATTATCTCTATATTATATTTACATATTATCTCTATATTTTTTCCTACGCGTATAAAAATCGCAGAAGGCATAATTAATAGAGAAAAAGATGATATGGTTCTTTGCTTATATTTTTTACAATAATTTTGTTAATAATCAACTTTTCAATTTAAAACTTAACGATTACATTTCAAAGTGTTGTTCAATCGATTCTAAACTCAAAGTTATGAAATATTTATTACTAGGTTACTTAAAAATGTAGCGCGATACTGCATAATGAATCGAAGAGAAACAGGGGTAATGGTTTTTCCACAAAAATAGATTTCAAAATTAGTTATGCTTAAAAAAAGGGTTTGGTTACAAAATTATATATTTATAAAAAAATATTGCAGAATGTCTGTCGCAAATGTATATGCGTACACACAATTTCTTTTGCGTATAGACTACTGTCAGTCAAAATATAAAATTCAAGTACATATTCATATAATAATACGTCCAAGTTTAAAAAGAATGAGAAAGTCTGTATAATTAAATGCTAAAATGCTAAGAGAAATGCGTTTCGAAATGTTCGAAAATAAAAAATGCATTATAATAAATGCCGACTGTATATTGTATGATGACTGTGTATTGGCATATTAGCGCCATTTTGTGTGTGTGTGTGTGTGTGTGTGTGTGTGTGTGTGTGTGTGTGTGTGTGTGTATAACGGCTTTTAAATAAATGATTCTATAAATAATCACTAGAATTCGTTTAATAGCGGAAATATTAAGAAGAGTTGTTATACCTGTTTATGGACCAATACCTTTCCTCTAAATAAATGACATCTAAATATATTTTTTACGACACAAATAAGAAGATAAAAAACCAATTTATTTTATTCTGTCGAAGGAATATGCAAAATTAATCGGAATGTCTCATTAACATTACTTTTAACGAAAAAAAGAGTCAGAGAAAAATCGTGAAATCGTGATATTTAAATTAGTCCGATATCAAGATTATTCTACGCATATTTTTCTTTCCATATAAATTATGTATCTTTCCCGGAGGAAAATGACATTTTGCGTGGTATCTGTCCGTCGTAATTTTCCACAGTGTGCAAACTCGTACTGCCGACTATACAGCCCGGCGCGAGTTTTATTTAATCTCGGCGATCGCAAAAAAGCAGAGACGGGCGTGCGAGATCGCATAATTTTTAAAACTCCGTAAATTTAAGTATATATGAAGTACTTTTCGAGAAAATCGTTCGCGAACGCATAGGTAAATAATACATTTTCACTTCCGCGCATCAATTTAATTTAAGCAAATGATAAAGGAAAAATGCCGCTCGCGTAGTTCGAAGAGATATATTTCATTTTTTACTTATATTAATTCAGGCTTTAAGAATATTCCGTCCATGTATAATAATGAATGAATATGCAACAAATAAAAATTCTCGTGAAAGTTGTATTTTTAAAACGGGATGACATTTTGTCTTCACTTGCAAACCTTACATTTTTATATTGTAATAATTATACAAAACATATTATTTTCTTTTAGTGTGTATTTATTATCAAAATAGATATTGTTTGTTGAAATTTTTATTTTTCTTAATTATATTATTCACATTTTATATATATATATATATATATATATATATATATATATATAATTTTACTCATAAATTATAAAAAAAACACACATGATCAAATTCTTAATTTTCACACATATTTCTTTCATACATATTCTCTCATACATATTTTTCATACATATCTCTCACATATATCTCATACATCTCTTTCTCTCTTTTTTCTCTCTCTGTCTCTCTCTCTCTTTTCCTCTAAATAAAGCTATCTATCTATCTATCTATCTATTCCCTCCTCAATAAAACGACATATGTCACAATAATTATGCATACATGATTAAAGTTAAATCTATAACATGTGCAATCGAGTTTCGCTCTTATCACAATTTGTTATCGTTGTCCATATTATGCATATGCTTCATAAATCTTTATAGATTGATTAGTTACAGTTAAATATAGAAATCTGAGAGGGTTGCGCATGACTAATGTTTTACTATGCCATCAGTTTCTGACATATTAGAATATAAAATATATATATGTGTGTGTGTGTGTGTGTGTGTGTGTGTGTGTGTGTGTGTGTGTGCGCGCGCGCGCGCGCGCGCGCGCGTATATATACATATATTTAAGCAATAATGACCAACTAGTAA
This sequence comes from Cephalotes varians, assembly GCA_037157785.1. Taxonomy (NCBI): domain Eukaryota; kingdom Metazoa; phylum Arthropoda; class Insecta; order Hymenoptera; family Formicidae; genus Cephalotes; species Cephalotes varians. The sequence continues at coordinate 3,232,746 of JANQDE010000016.1, read as the reverse complement.
ATCTCGATTGAATTCCAAGCAATTTGAATTGGATTTTTTTTTTGTCTTCGTTTTCGGAACGGAAAACACTGCAATCTACGATATCCTTGAGTGAAAACGCTTTAGTAAACCACTCGCGTTTTAAATGACGCGTAAAAACACGCAATTTCAGGCCGAAGACGAGAGTTAAAGAGCGCGTAAACGCAGATTTGCATGTAAGTTACCGCTATGCAAATGAGATCGACGTGAGTGAAGGGGCCTGGATGGTCGACGGGGGCAAGTATTGACCGAGTATGATAAAATATTTTTAAATGCGGCCTCCCAACGCGGGCAATAAACGTATGGAGGTATCCGCTCAGTAAGTTCGGCGAGTTCTTATCGTCTGGGAACGGATTGAAAAGTTTCGTATCGGAAATCCATATTCTTTCCCTCTCATGAAAGATGCTTAAAAGCGGCGAGAAACAACGATACTGCTGTTCGGCGCGCGCGCGAGACGTCAGCTTTTCATTGTGCTGCTCCCATAATCCGATAAAAAATGCAACACTAATGATCGATACAACAGCAAATAATTATCAGTATTAAATCGAACATTGATGCCGATGTCTCATTGCAGTCATTCTGATCTCTACATAGCGTGCGATCCTATGCACTCTTTTATATTCATTTTTTTCTAATTTAATAAACAAAGAAGAGAAAATAAATGTGACAAATTATAAAGTGTTATATTTTGATACTGAAAAAACAGACAGGCATGCGAGATAAGATAGAAGAAATCTCAAAGAATGTGAAAATGGCATTAGAGTCAACACCGGTTAATTATATGTAAAACATTAGGAAATCACTGCATAGAAGTTTCGATCCTTGTTTCGTCAGCTTCAAAGAAACTACATAAAGAAATATTAAGGCTAATGAAATTCTATTCACTAAATCTTCACTATGCAGAGTGTTCCAAATTGACGATAAATATTTTAATGAGAGATTCTTTGTAATTCTTTTAAATATTCTAATACGTAAATCAAGACTATAATAATTTTCGAATGGGAAGAGTATGAATGACAAGGCTAAAACTTCGTGCGCTCAAGGATGATAAAATGGTCAGTCATAAAGGTGCTTTCATGAATGCCTTTAACAATGATAAAATTATTGTATAAACATGTAACAGTTTTATTAAGAAACTATTTCTGTCTATCCATAACAAATTTGTTATAAAAATAATTTATACTCAATAGTTTAATATTGAGATATGATATCGATATGTATCAGCAATCAAAACGTCATTATCGTTTATTTGGTTCATGTGATAAGATCGCGTAAGATTGACCGATAAAAATTGTCGATACTACAAATCAGATTATGTCGTTAATATAAAAAATATGCACGTACTTATTTACTCAATTATGATACACATACGTCAAAACATCGGCTATTTTTTTTTTTAACTATAACAAGATCTCATAAATAGGTCTTATTATTAATATTAATAATTTATTATTATTTTTGAGAAAAGTATGATTAATTCATAACTCATGCCTATATTTTTTTTTGTAGATATTTTGTTGAATTTGTTCACAAGCGTTGTGAGTCAAAGGCATTTATGGCATTTATCATCTTGCCATCCCTAAGCGCGCGAAATTCTAGCCTTCTGTTATTCACGATCTTTAAATCTTTCACTTTCCATGTGAAAACTATTATAGTTTTGACATTTTCGTAAGAATATTTGTCTTAAGATGTTACGAAGAATCTCTCATTAAAATATTTATTGTCAATTTTGGAACTCTGTCTATAAAAAGGAATAAAGTTCAAATGTAGCGCAATTGTAGTGTAATAAATTAAAGTGAAGTGTATAGTCAAATGATTCAGCGTTGTAGAATAAATTGTCCAATATTAAAAAGAAATCTTCTTTGCATAAAAGAATTTCGTCAAATAATTTATCCAGAGGAAGATGACATTAAGTTAAGACATTCTATTATTAATAGACAAATGCACCTCGCTCAAAAATAAATAAATACAACTAATCAGATAATTTAAAAATTTACATGAAAATAATTAGATGTCAAAAATTAAAATGTAGACAGTTTAACTCAAGATAGAGAAAATTTGAAGAATAAGATATTTAATTTCGATCGATTCTTACCGAAAGTCGAATGTAGTAAATTAATTTTACTTAAGTGGAAACTTATTCAAAAGACGTACAGAACGCGTCCGGATATTAATACGGATATTAATTTTAAGCAAAGCGCGATGAAATTAATGTCTTGTATTTCCATTAAGATAAAAATTAAGGTGAAATCCAACAGCGCGTTCAATCGTTTTCTAATTACGCCAAAGAAAACGGTGCTTTAAGATCATTATGATGAATAATAAGTCTCATCCAACATAAACTCTTTGAGAAAAAGCACAGATTACGAAACGCACGTAATTCATCACAATTAATGGATGTGTGAGATATTTATATGGATTGCATTAAAATTATGAAACGTAATTTTGTATTATCGTTAATTTGTTGTATGTGATTATATTGGACCTATTTAATATATTAAATCGATTGACATAAAATGTTGCATGAATGATTACTAATTCCGAATATTGTTAGTAAATAAATTGTTTCAAATAATATTGTTAACAAATAAATTGTTCTAAATAATATTGTTAATAAATAAATTGTTCCAAATATTGTCAATAAATAAATATATTTATTATTATATTTTTGACAAAATTTCTACAAAAAAATAAAACATTTTTGTTTTGGCGAAATGTTACTTTGTGGCTATTAGAATGCATTAGTAATTATAATGCAAATATCAGATGCATCAAATATATATGATATTAGCGGTTTCAATAGTTGAAATGTGTATTATGTTACGTTATTATAAAATAAATATTTATTAAATCTTTTGATTTGGCAAAAGTAATGTATTTATATTTCGAACTCGCATTTATAAAATATTTAATTGCACACTTATTGAAATTGTTTAATACATCAGCAAAAATTTAATATTTCGATTATGTTGTCAATAAATAATAAAATAATAAAATGTTAAGCTTCATATTTCTAATTTCGCAAAATAAAATGTATCTGTAGCTTCACTCTTTTATCACTTTTTCTCTCTTTTTGATTTGTACTATTATTATAATGCTCTCATCTTTGTTTCTGTCTTTGCAACGCATTACTTAAATGCTTGCAATAATTATTATGAGTTGTATTTTTTATTCAATTAGTATATATTCCTTGGCATGATAAATATAAAATTATAAGATATATACTATAAAACTATATATACTATATATACTATAAAACTAGATATATACTATATAAGATATATATTATATAACTATATATACTATATATACTATAAAACTATAAAATTTTTAAGATAATTATTCGATTTAAAGCAAAAAAGATGTTTCATGTAGCCCGTAAAAGCGTTTGATAAATAAATAGAAACTTTAATAACATGCTTTTCTTTGTGTTATTTTATGTATTATTTTGTTTACGTATTTATACTGTGCATAGCGTTTCATATATGGCACATTTTACCGAGTCTTTTGGGGCGGTCGTCAGAGAAACTTTTTTTTTTTTAGTGACTGACAATTTGTTGTAAACTCATCACACAACAATTCCTGTTATAGCTTGCCACACTTTTTTTATAAAAAATTCGAATGTAATTCTTTTTTGCATATTTTTTTCTTGATACAGTGTTTCTGCACAAACGTAATTACCCATGGAAAAATAAAAAAAAAGAGAAAAAAGAAAAATGCACATAGCAAGTTTAATTATTTGCGCTTCAAAATGTGAATTTCGTTTATGATGTATCATAAAGAATTCATTTTTCTCCTCCAGCGATTTCACTCATCGCAAAGCTATTAATATGCGCAACCTGCCACTTGGCCGTTGCCAGCTCGGTAGATATGATCCATTCTCTTTAAGAGTGCTACGTGTTCCAGTTTCTCTGACGACCGCCCCAAAAGAATCGGTAAAACGTGCCTAACCTTCTCTTTTTCCAAAGGATCCTCCGCTCCGTCACAACGACAGGGATGAACGCATTTTTTTTTTCCATCTGCATGCATAATTCAAATCTCACCATTTATATGTTAACATATATTTATCATATATTTATCAGTTAACATATATTTATCATATATTTAATATTATTTATTCTTCATAATAATATTCAGATGTAATACGCAAATTAGGTCAAAAGATGTGTTTCGTTAAAGAAAAGAATTTTAATCTTCCATATCGAAAGAACTTTTTTAAATTCAGATAGTAAGTCGTTTGGGTATATATCGAGATATCTTTTATCGAGATATCTTATCTGCTTTGATAAATATTATTAAAAATAAGATAAATGAGATAAACTAAGAATTATTTATTTTATTCAATTCTCTTCGATTCTTCATATGAAAGGATTGATCGTATTAAGTTTTGTTAGTTGATAGCATGAAAAATTTAACAGATTGTCAAATATTTAAATAAGCAATATTTAAATAAAGAGTCACAAATAATAGATCTTCCTCGAAGGAGCGAATACTCGATGCAATGAATTATGTTAAATGTTATGCTTCGACATTTCTGCATTGAATTAACTTACGTGATGCATTCAAGTAAAAGTAAAGCCCTAACTTGGTAGCGTAATGTGTGTATAATCATAGCTCATGTATAAATATTTAAGGGCGGCCTGCGCATTATTATTATTATCTTGTTGCGTGACACTTAACTACAGAAACCGACAATATTTTTTGCGATATTTTATGCATGTTATATGTACAATACATGCTAAAACATAAAGCTGCCTTTATTTATGAAGCCTTTATTTTTACATGAGCATCAAAGTTACTTTTGAATACATTCAGCGTGTAGTTGTTTTATTAACTCTTCAGTGGCTAAGTGAGGTATTTTTAATATCCTGTATCACACAATTGTTTTCTGTTTTACATAAAAATATTTTAATTAATTAACATTTTTAATACTTCTAAAAATGTTTTACCATAAAAAAGTTTTAATTATTTTTTTTGCGTTTCATTGTAGAGTCAGCATTTATAAAAAATAAATGTTTATAAATTAATTTATAAATAAAAAAATATTTCGTTTAACCATTTAAAATTGTTATTTATTTAGTTGTAGAAATTTAAAAAAAAAATAGATTTTAAAAACTTGTGCAATAGCTTCATTTTTTTTAATTAAAAAAATAAAGCTGATGAGACTTCCACTGCAAACTTAAACGATGTGATTAAGGCTTTAATGTTTAATGGAATAGCTTTGTGCGTATGTTTCTTCGTTTACTCTCTTTTTATTATTCTAAAGCAATTATAATTAGTATGCAATTAAAAAATTGCCAAGATTTTTTTACAAAAATTATATGAAATTTTCTTTTCACAAGAAAAGCTAAAGCAAAAATTTTGCAGGATACTGCGATTATGCAATCTCTTCATTTGTCTAAAATTGGTTTAGTCTCTCTAAAAAAACGCAAACATAAGTTTTTAAAAAATGCCGTTGCATACGCTAAATCGCTTCTATCATCAGTTCTTTACAACTTGTAATTTTTTATTTACACTTTTATCTTTCTTAATTATAAAATTATTATTTGAAACATTTTGACACTATTATTATTAACACATTTTGACACTACTTTTCATGTATTTGTTAAAGCTGAGCGCCGAAAATATTTTCTGCGATAAAATAAAAGTTCCGAAACGATTTTGTTGATATTTCAGTGAAATACAAAAAGTACTTAATGTATATATAATAAAATTTGCTTCATTAAATTATTCTTGGGAGATGATATTACAAGCTATATTATTTAATAAATCTTGATGTACCTACGTCATATATTACATTATATTTGTTCCAAATGTAAAGCAAATATTAAGAATTAATCAATCACTTTTGATGTTTTCGCGTAAAGGGCAAATCTGTCTACAGTGATCTGTCAAGATTTTCTTGTTATTGCTTTATTTACCTCATTTATCAATTTAACCTATTTAATTGCAAAGAAGAAAAAATAGAGCTCTACTAATCTATCAAAATTTTATAGCACGTAATTACGGTCGAGTAATCATGAAGTAAATAATTTATTTATTACTTACAAAATTAATCACTTACTCCTCTTTTTATAAATATATTAGCATAAATTTGAGATAAGCGTATTACAACCTTTTTCATTTTCTAAAAAACAAATAAAATTATACGATTAATTATACTTATTACAATATCTTTCTTAATTCTCTCAATATCTAAAAACTGACGTCAAAATACGCGATTTTTATGACGAGTGTTTTATATCACAAGTAAATACACACACACACACACACACACACACACACAAAACGACAGCATTTTGGAAGAGCAACAAAGAAGTAAATTCGATTCGATATTATATGCCTTTTTGAAGAATAACGTTCAATAACAAAATGTATTCGCACAAATGGAAATTATTATGAACAACATTAATAAGTTATACACAGAGAAACGTTGTTTGCACTGAACGCACAATCAATTATATGTCGCTCCACTTTAAGTATTTTATTAAACGCGGAAAATAATAACGATATATACGAGCTAGCAAGAAGAGATATCGATGAATGCATTTGAAGTAAAAATTTGCCATTTAAAAAAGCGATCAATGCATCGATATCACACGCTTGTAGTCGTTTATTGATTTCCGAGACTGCCGCTGGACCAAAGGCCTCTACTCTGGTTCCGCTTTCTCTCTCTCACCCCTCCATCCATCCTTCTCTCTCGCTCTTTCTCGTAGTTGTTGAGGATGTCATGTATAGCTAGACCAAGCTTAATTAAGTTACCTTAAAGCTGGATGCCTGACGGGAATCGATGAGCGCGTATATGTACATGTATACAAGTATATGAATGTATAAGAAACGCGACATATACATGTTTGACTTGAGAAAAAGTAATTTTTTTATAGAGTTGAGTAAAAACAACATAATAAAATATTAATATTTTATGTATAAAATATCTCGTTTCAAGCTCTAAAGAAAATGACATCATGAGAAAAAAGTGTTAGACCTTCTTTTTTTAAAGACGCACAGAAAAAATAAATTTGCTGAAATATTAAAAAATTTAACTAGATACAGATCTAAAAATAAATTTGGGGGATCATCAAAATAATTATGTGGAACGCTTAAACGTTCAAGTTTGCACGAAAAAGTTGCAAAAAGTTTTTAATATTTTAGTAATCAGTTTGAACGTCCTACATAATTATTTTGATGGTTTAAACAAAATTATTTTTAGATCTGTACTTGGTTAAATTTTTAGATATTTCAGCAAACTCGTTCTTTCTATGCATGTCTTCTATCTTTAAAAAGAGAAAGTCTGACACTTTTTCTCGATAATGTCATTTTCAAAGGTGTATCTAGCTAAATTTTTAGATACCTCAACAAAATCGTTCTTTCTGTATAGATAAAGATTCCGTAGAGACAATTTTTATTATATTTAATTTATATATATAATTTTTTTTTAAATATTGCTAACATTAGAGTAAACTTTCATTCAAATTTTTGAGATACAAATATCGCAAAATGTAATTTTAATAAATTATTTTTGCATGAGCAGCAAGAACTCAACAGTGTGCCGAGGAAGAAGAGAGACTACACAGAAAGATTTTACTGAAAGATCTAAAATTTTAGCTGGATACAGATCAGAATAATATTGTTGGTTGATAAAATTTGGTTGAATTATGAAGATAATTATGTAGAACACTCAAAGCAATTGCTAGAATATCAAAATTTTTGGCAGCTTTGCTCATTATTTTTAAGATTCCAACAAAATTATTTTGATAGTTCAACAAAATTATTTTTAGATTTGTATCTAGCAAAATTTTAGATCCCTCAGCAAAATCGTTCTTTCCGTGTACGAAACCGATACAGAAAATTTGGAAAAAACTAATTACAGTTACAAATTTAAAGAGTAAATGAGAGATATTCACGACGATGCCAATACTGTACCAGTCTTCGTTACTATTACCCTTTTACTTTACGCAGACGCGATACGCAGCTTCCATTTCACGCGTCTGTACCTTAGATGGAAATTACGCGCGAGGCACGCGCACATTCGTGTGGAATGTATATAGCTGTGTGGCAAATTCGCCAATATACATTGGATAGAACGGAATTCCCAGATTAATCTTATCAGAGGGCAATCACTGTCACATCTCGGCTTTATTGAAAGCGCGCGCAATCTATGCGGGAAATTCAAGATTGGGAGATCCGCATCGCGTTACATCTCAACGAATTACGAAATATGAGGAGCAATTATTTTAATTTTTTAATTTTTATCTTTTTTTTTTAACCTATGTGTAAGTTTATTCTATTGAAAAGTGAAATGTAAACAAAATTTAACAATTTCAAAATTTTTCGATATTTAGTAAATATTTATGTAAACGTAAAAATTCGCGAGAAAATAAAATAAGTGTCCTTTTTAACAACTGTGAATTTTATACGAATACACAATACAATGTATTATTAATTAACACATAAATTTTTAACATTTATAATTTTAACATAAAATATATATTGGATTTTAGTATCTAATTTTTTATTGCACTTTTTTAATAACTTTCTTGTGAAACAAAAGCCAGATAATATTAATTCGATCGTTAGTTTCTGTAATTATGCTCGATGGATAAAGTCTGCCATGGGGAGAAATATACTGAAATTGATCAGCGATTCTCTTTGAATACCAAATTACCTGATTTTATATGCGTATTGTCATACAGCAGTATAGATTAATGCTAATGCAGAAACATTGAATTATCTCTTATTACAGACTGCAAGATTGCAGAACGAATCTTTATTGATAAACTATCGTTATAAATTAATTTTGAAACAAGATTAAAACATGTAAAAGAAGTCGCAATCTTAATTAGTAAAAATTTTAAATTAAACTTATTCCCTAACTTATTCCGAAATTCTAAGATCTAACATGTAGATTACAAATGTTACAAAATTTTTCAAATTTATAATGTATTATTGATAAATTTGATAATTTAAATATTCTGGATTTGTTACAGAACAAAGAAATAAGCAAATCGTGGAATTAAAACGATGTTATCTTATTTTAATTAACATTTCCGTTACATTTTTGTTGCTTTGGATTAAAACGATGACGGAATATCATTAATTATATCGATATATCATGTCGGAGTAATTCGAAAATTTTAGTGGAATTACATCTTCATATGTGCTAAATATTAAATTGTTATAAGTATGTTTATTTATTGCGATTGCGTGTCGATAACGTTACATTATTATATATCCGACATGATTATACTTGCTGGCTTCAGCAATATTGAACTAAAACAAGCAGATTGGAATGTATATTGATTATGTAAAAGCGAGCGTGCAGCTGATTTAAAATTAAATTTAAATCGTTCGCGCTATCCTGGAATTAAAAGCTTAATCTCTATGGCGAGAACTTTATTTATCTAGATGTAATTTTAATTTATACCATACTTTCATACAAACTTAATTCGAATTATTTACTGGTATAAATTCAGTATAATTTGTCTTCGAATTAAAATTAATTTAAAATTCTCATTTTGAACGAAAATAAATAGTAAAATAATTTATTAAATTATTACTTATGTATGAATCCTTTAGAGACAAAATAATCTTTGAGCATAAGAATGATTTTGTTAAAATACAGATCTCTGAAAATAATTTTCATCAAAATAATAATGTAGAATATTCAAACTGATTGCAAAAATGTTAAAATTTTTTACGGCATTTTCATTAACGCTTAAGTTTCTACATAATTATTTTGATGATCTATAACAAAAATGTTTTTCCGATCTTTCGGTTAAAATTTTTTACATGTAAATATATATAATTGTATACAGAATATGTTTACATATATTTTTCTTCTCACAAATAATTTCCATTTTGTATGTATAGGCTATAAATAAGGATAAAAAGAAATATAAAGTAATTAAAAAATAATTTTTAGCATTTTTTTTTAATAAAAAGTAAAGTCTGATATAATAAGAATAAATTTCTCCTATATAATCATATATAATAATCGTATGTAATAATCATATATAATCATGTATGTAATGTAATAATCGTACAGAAAAGTAAAAGTTATGTAGATATATGATTATATATGAGCAATTTATTCTTATTTTTTCAAACTTCACTTTTTGTAAAAGAACAGTGCTAAAATTGTTCTTTATTTATATTCTATATTTATTTTTTATTTCTTCTTATTATTTAGTCTATATATATGAACAGAAATTATTTTTATGAGAAAGAAAATGAATATGAATATATTTTGTATATAATTGTATTTATATAAAAAAATTTTTGCTGTATGTAGCTAAGTTTTTAGATCTTTCAGCAAAACTATTCTTTCCAGTGCAATGTAAGTTATTATAGACTTGTTTATATACTTATTTATCGCGCGCGTCTATTATTATTAAATATAATTCTTTTTGAATTTTCCTCTAACTGTATATGGATTAAGGAAATTTCTGAAGTCAGCTTTTTATCTAGTTTATCTTTCCAAATGAAGGAAAATCTGACATTATTTTCATGTTGGACCATTTTGGCGTAACTGTTGGCTAACTCAGCTAACTTCACATTCGTGCTTCGTATATTGTGAAAATATCAGGAAACGCCAATATCAGGAAATGTATTGCGCGTCTAGACAGCAGAAATGGCAGAAAGAATTCGCGCGACAGAGCTTCGATGAGCTTGCGATTGTTTTACTAATTATTCTTAAGTATACAAGGAGAGAAGGAAACATGGAATAAAATTTTGTTATTTTTATTCACTGGAATTACAATAAATATAGTGCAAATAAATATCGTGCAAATATTTTACTGTCCTCATGTATCTTTGTTTTCAAATTCCAAATAGATAATTTTCCAGAATTTTATCTGTATTAAACTAGATTGACATTTTCGCGAGATTAATTCTTTTCAATCAAATTTTCAGATTGGCTCAATGGGATGTGCGAAAAAATTATTGGAATTATTGGAAAAAATGAAATTTTACAAAATTGCGACGTCATATTAAATTGCTTTAAACAACAAAACTTGATCAGTGCGCGTTTGTTTTTTAATTTAACGGGCATAAAACGGTTTTCGTCAATTTTTGTTGAATTTTATATTTAGATTGCTGTATTTGTTTTTTTTAATATGCTTTACAGAATTTATATTGTCTCGAAGATTTTTACTGTTAAATAGTCGAATAATTCGCAAAACAAAGATATACAGTCAGTTTCCAAGAAACAATATATTATTAACCTCAAAACTTTTTATCAATAGCTGTATAAAAAGAGATTATGATGTATGTGTTAGAAAAAATGAATAAAATATATTCTCGCTTTTAATAATTTTTAGTAATTTATCAAATAAATCTCTATATTTAAATTGCTCTACATAATTTCTTTCTATAAAAAAATTTATTTTATTTTATGTGCAAGAATATTTTTTTATGTATAAATTTATATTCCAATTATTATAATTTCGTGGAAATAAAATAAGATTTATTCATGAACGCACGTGATAAAACCGAGAGACATATTAAAGACACATTAAAGACGTATTAAAGACATATTCAAGAAATGTTATAATCAAATTAAGACAATTTAGATATAGAATGAGATTACGTGAGCGAAAAAGATAAAATAGTTACGAAAAGAATTGAAAATTTAAATGCAAGAAGAAATGAGATTGATAAAGGAAACAAGCAATTCAAAGAGAATTACGCTTGTCTGATTTAATCAGCGTTACGCGGATTTAATCACAGAATTGGACTGAAGGGAAAGATTGATTCAAATGTACAAGATAATAACTCCTTTTTTTTTCAACTACCTGATTTATCTTCCGCCTAAAAACAGGAAACCACTGTCATCGTTTTCACGTTAAAATATCATTTCTACGGGAGCTCGTCTTGCTCGTTCTCTCATCGCGTGTGCTCAGCGTGCTCCAATATCACGAATCCCGTCATTTGCGCACGAGCAAATAGACGAAGCATGTAAGATATTACCAACGAACGCGAAAGAAATTGTGTGTTTGCGGGATACACAGTGAGTTGATTGAGTTAAATTATCAAACCAACACGCGTCATGATGTTCCTACATTGCTTATTATTTCTTGCATAAGAAGAGTATTAAATAGAGCAACAAATTTTCTAGATAAGATTTATCTTCAATCGCGTATTTCAGTTCAGTTGTTTAATTGTTTTTGCGTTTCTCAATAAATTTAAGACATTTTACGTGTAACTGCAGTATTTCTTAAAAAATTATTAAACAAAGGCGATTATATAATTGCATCGAGAAAGCATTCTTATAATTTCTGCAATTTCAATTATTTTTTCATCTTGCCGGGAATATCGCGCCGTTCCAGGCAGACTCGAACATTTTTCGTATTATTCCTATTTTAAGCAAACATTGATCCCGTTTCGTTGTTCTCATCGCCTGTCAGACGCACTCGGTCTCCCTTTGTATGACAGTCTTTCTCTTCTCATTGGTCATACTAATAAAAGTGTCCTGATGTTTTAGCACGCGTGATTCACGTAGAATCTGTCAGCCGAAACGTTCTTTCATGAATGGTACCGTAGATTTTCCATTTTCATGATAGAAAACGCGAAGATAAAGACGAATTAATAAAGAAAACGATATTAATTGGGTACGACAAGAGAAAACATCGCGATATCATTTCGAAATTTGTTCGATTTCTTTCAATTTGCGGTAAGAAATAGAGATTTTATCAACGTTTTTAAATAAGTCACTTTTGCTTTTAACATTGTATTTAGGGTTGATTGTTCCACTTTCGGATAAACTATATAGTGATTTATTTAATAGATAAATGTTTATAGTACCTACGACAATCTACGACGCTCTGTAAGCATTTGTCCATCAGATAAATTATTACATAGTTTACCTAAAAATGAAACAATCGGCCCTTAATATATAAGTGTTCATTTTTTTGATATTTCGGAATGCGCATAGATAATAGAATATGCAATAATAAAAAAATAAAAGAAGATAATGCATGAGGTTTGCAAACAGAATGAAACTATTCTGTTAAAATGGAATAAATTTTATAGCAGCTTCGTGAGGGATTCATCCCTTGTATGTACTGCGTATCAGAGTTATGTGGATACTCAGGAATGCGCCGATACCAGGAAATCCCTTGTTTCCCGAAGGATAACGGAAATAGTGAGACAAAGAAAGGAGGATGGAAGAATGGGTTCCATCAAACGATGAGTCAGGGAAGAAAATACGACTGTTTATCTGTAATTTACTGAAATATAATATGGAACTCGTTGAACTGTTCCGATATATTGTTATGACTTTTAGCGGATAATTTATCATTTCAATTGGAAATTGAAGCACCGGAGTACATTTGACTTTAACATTTTAATTAGCATTGTTTACTTGTCTTGTAATAATAGTTTGTAAAAATTGCTAAATCTGATTGTTCTATTAACTCTGAAAGAAATTTTGAAACAGTAATGATAAAAAAAACTTAATACAATTAGAAATCTTGCACACTTTAAAAAAAAAATTTAAAAAAATATATAAAACAGTGTACAGTATTGAAAGTAATTGAGAGAAAATGTGTAAAATAAGGATGAATATCTAGAAAAAACTGAGTAAAAAAATTATCGAAAATATTGTATAAGTTTCATTTAATATTGCCATCGAATATCTAACTTAGTATTYAACTTTATTTATTTATTTTATTATGTTTAAAATCTACGATATAATGCCGAGAATTTTAAACATTTCTTTTGAAAACTGTAATAAAAAACAGGATATATTCAAGAGAAGTTAAGTGTGCATGGCGCAGTGTGTAAATGTCTGTGATTAATGTTTGAAAATATGCTCGTAAAAAGATACATTAATAATTCACCAGCAGATATATACGTATACATAATATTATGCTTGATATTCAGAAAACTTTTCGCGAAAAAGCTCTTCACAATTAATTTATGAGCAATTTTCTATTTTCGCAGTAAAGCGGGACGAGAAACGTATTTTGCACATCTGCGCATTTATATAGAATAGATATAGGAAGAAATTGCCGTAGCGTCTCTAAATATTTAATCACGTTCGTGAGTTACCTGTGTTTATGTTTTCTCATCGATCCTATGATTAGAAGAAACTGTTTTAGAAAACAGTTTAGCAGAATTTCCGGCACGATAGAAACATGTGAATAACAATAAAATATAAATAAAATTGAATTAATTTTCTCAATTTGATCTCGGACATACTCAATAAATACGAATTAGTTTAAAACTGTCAAATCGTTAATGAAATTGATTAGAGGTATTTAATTAGTCTTATCATGGAAAAATCAAAGCTAATATCGATTGCAACAGCTTGCAAAATATTTTATATCTTTTAGCACATCTTTCATATTATATAAAGAAATATTGTTATGTATTATAAAATATCATGTACTAGCACTTATTAAGATAAAATGAGATCAAGGTACAATAAACAGGAAATAAATTTATCTTTGTTATCGTTTGTTTAGAGATTCATTAGTGCAATCGCAAGGCTTAAATGCAACAACAGAAGAGAGATTGTGTTTGCGTACAAGCTTACATTTGTTTAATAAGCCGTGTGTAACAGGGATTTATTTTGACTGGTGGGTTATCGGCTGCCAAGCTTCTCGTTCTTATCTTTTCAAGCAGATTAAAAAATTGAACGTTTCATTAAGTCGAACATATGGAGCTCGTTTTTTGCCTTTCCTTTTTTTTTTTGATTTCTCCTTGATTCCTCGTTATTAATACTGATACTAGATTATACCACTGTCACAAATACCATTGTATAGTGAACCTTCCTTTGTATCGCGATTTTCCAGAGCTTATCGGATAACAAAAGTCGTCCAACAAAGTACATGTCGCAATATCGACATTTTGTAACTAGGTGTGTGTGTCAGTTTAACAAAACGAATCGATCAAACGTGAATTCCAGCTTACAAGTTATAATGACAATTATCGTTAAAACGTTGAATATTTTTGACCTGAATATTTTTTCGTACCTTTAATTGTAAGCACAATGTTTCCAACACATAACGCATTTTATGTGTGTGTGTCCTAAAATTTTGCAGTTTTATTTATATTTTTTTATATTTTTTCTGTCTCTTTATCATTGATCTTCTTAAATATACTTTTAGGAAAAAATATTAAAAATATAGATGATCAGACGATCCATCTGAGTAATAAATTGTAATAAAAATAAAAACGTCAATGTTTTAATTATCATTTTCCGATAATGTAATATCAGACAGAATGATAGTTTTTTAATCAACGCGCACTTAATGTTACAGCTTTAAATTATAGCCTATTCTCCTTCCTGCAGCATCTATTACTTTGATAAAGACCAAACGAATGCACGTGGCCGAGGAAAAAAAGTCGCGATGAGGTCAAGTGTCAATTTGCCTGATGAAAAAAAAAAGAGGACGAGAGGAGGATAGGAGCGGACAGCCTGGGCTATGCTCGCCGATTGTTCAACTTACTCGTTGTCAATCCAATATCGTTGATGGGAACGGGCACGATCGGATTCGCATGGTCATCGACGAGGCCGGACCTTTGATTTGAAGAACTTTAATCCGACAAGGGTCCACGCACGACGTCCTCGAGCAGGACGTAATCTCGTTTACGGCGTATTACGATTCGATCGATGCCCGATTGTGCCCGTTGAAGGTAAACGTCGCTTTCAGCTGCCTCCGGCCGTATGCCTCAATTAAAAGCGAAAGAGACCTTCTGGAATCCCGATTATAGCCCATTATAGAATAGCGCTTATCGAAGACTCCTGAGAATTCGCTTTGTCGACACTACTGCAGTATCGGCGTATTGTGTCACGAGTACATACAGTTATAATTCTTTTTAAGCAAAATGTTCTCTTTTCGTAACTTTGAAGCTGTCAGAGTTTGCAATTTAATAGAAACTCTAGGCGACGAGAAAGAAAAGCTTTATATGAATATTTATTTTTATAATGATCAATCAAAAATCAATAGTGTGTTTGGAATATGAAATTATTAGAGTTCAGAAGAAACAATCGAATAGGAAATTAGATTCGACTAATAAAGTTAGTCAGAGCTAGAAAAAGAGTATTATCGACATTTATATTTAAAATATTCAATTTTCAATGGATTTTTTTACCTTGCTTATTCCTAAAACTATTGAAAAATTAAAAATTGCACAGTGGAATCGTCCGAAAATTTAGAAAAGAGATTCCAAAAATATTATCCGCTCGAGGGAATGCCAATCCGATTTTATCGAATCTCGATGTCCGATGCGAGTGGCGAAAGTCCCAAACTGCAGGTTAAAAAGCGTTTACCGACAATTTCGACGATACGATCGGCATTTCTGATTCCCTTCGAAAGTCAAAGAATACAATCTTTCGAGCAAATGGAATGAAACTAGCGGACTGGAATAGAATCGCGTCAACTTGTGGTAGATATTGTTGTAGCTTGCTGGATTCGCAATCGAAAGAAAAAAGTCACTTTCTTCGCGCTTTTTCATGACAGTAATGATACTTTTACGAAGAAACCTCTGCAACATTTTAAGAAATCCTTGTCACGATGTCGACTCCTCGATTACTTTTGAGACTCGTCCTAAATTCTGACGAAAATTGATGGACACGAGCGCCAATCTCTACGTCACTTCTCTACGTACTTGGCGAACTAATTTATGTCGATAAATTCTCACGGGCCTGAATCCTTTGCAAAGATTTTCGCAGCGCAACTAAATTTGTTTCTCATCGAAATGGTATCATTTTGAAGGCACTCAGAGGAAGAAGAATTTATCTATATTGTATTAGGTCAGTTATTTATAGAAGCTTCTTAATTCTGGGCCATTTACAACTTTTATGATAATTAATTTAGCTTTCTTATTCGCCGAAGATGGCGAGTCACTTTCTTCTAAAATATATAATATGTCGTTGTTTTTTTGTGAATCATATGAATGTAATGAAAATAATTGTTTATCATCATAAATATGAATACGGTATTTCGTATAATTTATTTTTCGTTAATCTTAAAACTAATTTTTTAATAAATATTGTAATAATTGCAAATCTCTTCATTGTAAAAAATCGAAATCAGTCAAAGTTTAAAGGAATAATTGTTAATTAAATAGTTAACGGATATTTGCTTCATTAAAACAAATAATATCGGGAAGAGATAATTTTGCTTATATTTTTTATGCAGCATATTTTTCTTCTTTTTTATGATAATAAAGACAAAAGATTATAAATGTTTCATATTCATTTTAAGAAACTGAAAACACAATTTTAGTTTCTTTCGCTACTATGACTAGCGGTAAGCGAAATAATAAAAAAAATTATATGTTAAAGGTTGAATGACCTCAATTATATGGTCCATAGAGTTGTGCATTCGCGTTCAATCCGCGCGTCACAGCTTTGTACGATCAAAATACAATCTCCAGAAGGAAGATTATCCCTCAGTTCGATGCACGAGCGATGACATGGACGACACCCGGTTTACCATCGATAGGCTTCCTCTGTGCAAAGGAACGTCAGTGAAAACGGGCGTGAAGGGGGCATAAGGATCGACGAGTACATCTACCCTCTCAGGGTTGCGTCTGACGTTGATGACGGCCTTGAAGAGCCTAAACGCTCAGCTAATCACGTAATGGTGCGTGACGCGAACGAAACATCTTTCCAACTCCGAAAAATATGCTATTGTTTTATGAAATTCGACGGTGTATCCCCTTCGACACTGGAGACACCTTCGGAAACCTAATTTCCGAAATCGCAAGAATATTATGCTCCGTAATGGAAACATCACTTATTGTCGCACGGAAATTTCAACTACAATAATTTTATGTCAATTTATGCCAACACGATTTTTGTCGCATGAAAATTTCGGTTATATATAATTATTGGAATATATAAAGGTTTCGAACAAAAGAAAGTATTTTATTTACATGACGATTCCTATCTTATTTTTTGAACCTATATTTTTTTTTAACTGTCAAACGAGATATATTTTATATTCCGTTCTAAGTTAATTAAATTATACTGAATTTCATCCAATTATAAAATATTTTAATATTAAAAATTATGAAATTGTGAAAAAAATTAGTAATTAAATTGTTGAGAAAAAAATCGATCAAAAAAATTTCTAAAGTTTTTCAAATATTAAAAAAAAATCTAACTTTAAAATAATAAAAAATATATATAAAATTGCATTAAACAATTGTTTAAATTGCTTTTGCAAAAACTGTACGTTGTATTTCCACGAATGAAATAATCTTGATTACGTACGCGCGCGCGCGCGCGCGCGCGCGCACACACACACACACACACACACACACAGAGTATCGCATATAATCTTCACCATGACTTTACTTAAATATCTCATTTATAAGATCACAATGAGCAACTCTTGTAGATGTTAACAAACAAACATGTATAAATTGCAAATACATAAATAAATATACTTGCTAGTAAAAATAAAATGATTGATTTTTCTTTTTTTGTTTCTTCATACTGTTTTTTTTCCTTCAGTATTAACGTATTCAGTATAATTTTTTACTAATAATTTTGTATTATTAATTTTGGGAGATAAACGATATGAGTCAATGTATATTGCTACTTAACCTGTTTGAATTCCGCGAAACATTAATCAACCAGTGAGTATCAGTTTCAATGATATTGGGATAACCATTTATCAAGGTAACTATCTTAATTGGCTAAAAAGATTTATTCAATCGGAAAATTGCAATCCATATAATTTGCCATCACATTTCATATTTCTGAAAAGTTTTACATCTAATTAAATCTAACGTATTGTGTAATCGATATATATAATGGAATAAACATATTTCAATAATTATACATTTTATTTTTACCGCCAAGAAAATGTATCCGGAATAAAAAAATGTATTTGGAATAAATCATTTTCAAAATTAAGTTAATGCAAAGTCTAATTACAAATTTAAAAAAATGTATATTGTAGATTTTGCAAATACGCGAATTTTATGAATCATATTAAATATATATTTGCAAATTTTTGCATTTAAAAGATAAAATATACTTTTAATAGCAATATTATGTTTGTTTGTTTGTACATTACGAAAAAGATGTTTAAAATTACTAAGATTTTTTGATAATAAAGTTCAATCAGAAAGTGTTCCTTATATCTAATTAGACTGTTGATTATAAGATTTAATTAAAAAATCACGTATGTAATAGAAAACAAGAAAATAAAAAAGAGCGAAAGAGAGCGAAGTTAAAATATTTTTTTACGAAACTAACGTAGCGAAGAAAAATTACATCAAAGTTGGTCCATACACACACACACACACACACACACACACACACACACACATATATATATATATATATAAAGTTCTTGCACGCAAAGATACAATCATTGACCGTCTTAGCATCTTATGTTCGCTCTGTTTCTTTACAGCGAGCTATTCCGCTAAGTCGTAAAACTTTGCAACATTAACGATGATTACGTACCTTATGAACATGTATATACCCGTGGGCTCCAATGCCCTAGAGACCGCTTTCCAGCTGGCGATAACCGTAAATTTTTGCTTGGCCGTGAGCGGAAGTCGAGGATCCGTGGCGGCCGGCGGCGGCGGCGGTGGCGACGAGCCATCGTTTCCGGCTTGATTGCGTGATTTCGTGGTAGCCAATTTGCTAAGTTCGCAGCCCATGTTGCAACGGCAAGTCCCGGGCGCGATCCCCCGAATCGCGGAAGACACTAGCCGAGGCGACCCACAACGGGGGATGATCACCACCTCGCGCCACAAAACCCGTAGACCGCGCGGCAGCACTCCGCGTTCGATTTCGATATCGCTTCCGCTTCCTGCCACTTCCGTCGAAGTTCCCGCCGCATCGACAAGAACGAGAAATTGCACTACACTGTGAAGACGAAGATATATATACTGACGAGTCGTTGGGAATTAATGATGATACGACGAAGAAAGACTAAACCCTGGTTTCTCTCACAAATCGTGGATCGGCAGTAAAAATACGCTCCGGACAAATAATGGCGTTATCCTAATAACTTCTTAAGTCTCTTTTGCGAAATCCTTACGTTGTATTCTTGTATTCCTGAACACAATGCACGTGGTCGAATTCAAGGAATCTGCGTATCTTCGAGAGTCTGTCGCGTCTTTGTCAAATTGTCGATCGCTAAGAACGGAGCGGCTTACCGCTCCCACGAACACTTTGTGGCCGATACTATCGGCGGGATGCGATTCGCGTCCATGTATCCCTTCGACGTGCCACACGATCTCGGTAGAAGCACGTGCGTTTTAAAGCGAATCGGTCGTTTCGAAGCTGCTCACCCGCGAACAGTTGTTCGCCATCGTTTACAGTACAAAGATAAGCGAGATAAACTTCGTGGAAGTTTCTCTTCTCGCAAATCTTGTCACGTATCCGATGTATTCCTAGCGTGGGCATATATTTATCGTTTCTTATAGTTGAGAACACGTAATAATTCCACATTAATCCATCCCCCCCTCTTATTCATCTCCGGTTCGAATGCGCCTCTCCTTGCGGTTACCCTTCACTTAAGTCCCGCGTATCCTTGCTGCTCCTTTTGGCCTTGCGAAGTTTTCCGCTCGGTGAGTTCATTTATCTAGCTTCTCCTCGCCCGCTTTCCCTTCAACATCAATCTTCACCTCTGCCAAATATCTTCCTTTTTCCACCAAGATTTCTGCACTTTACCTCTTCCGGTTTTAAATCTTCCACACAATCGATTTCTCCACCTTTAACGCCCTATATATCAGTACGTGTTTTCATTATTTTCTCGGAGAACATCTGTGTAATTGTCTTCCTCTGACAGCTTTGTCCAATTTTCTTTATCTATTTCCTTTTTTTTTACATTCTACGTTTCCACGGAAGCCTCGTTTTCTCGTCTTACTGGTATCTATTTGTTTTTTTTTATTGTTATTATTAAGTTTTCTTTGTTTCACGTTATAAGGTTTTCATTTTATGTTTTAATCAGCCGCGTTTTGCTCTCCTTGTCGAGTTTCTGTAGCTCTTTTTCTCCTTTTCTCTTCTCACTTTTTTCTGTTCTTCCCTTAAGACCCGTACATATTCATTAAGCGAAAATGATATCTTTTCATTGTTTCGCGACTCATAACTCCAGTTTTCCTTCTTCAAAATCTCGTTAGGCTCGTTAACTTCTTGCAAATTTTACGACGTGTCTTCACGTACCTGTCATTTTTATGCCGCTTGTCTCTTTAATTCGAGACTTTCATCAATCCCGTACAATTCACTTCACTTGCTTCACAAGGTTTGCGAATAGGCGAACAGTCACGGCTCCTTAAACATCTTCAGATTTTTCGATCTTCGGAACATTAGCTGCAAGCATACGGTTATGATAGTATTTTTCATATTTATCGAGCGGAACGATTGATCGATCTCATTTACGACGAACACTGGCGCGACAGCGAATGACAGATCGAGAGAGGAAATCGAAGACACGCGAGACAATTTAGGATGTCGGTGGATCGACATTCGATATATGAAGTGGCAAATGATGCTCTCGGGCTATCGCTTCGTTGGTACAGACGAACGTGCTAGGTATAAGAATGATCTCGTATTGGCGAGCACTAGCGAGAGATATCTATTCGCGTTTCGAATTTTGCGGATTTGCACCTTGTGTACTACTGTATCGATATTCGATATCTACATTTCAATTTTTACATATTTCAAATTCAAAAATATTTGTTACTGGATGACAATAAAATTTTACTACATTTAAAATTTTATTGCAACTAATAGCCTTTTTAAAAACAGCATCAATGTAGGGAATAAAAATGTAAATTTTATCTGCTTTGCTTATGTATTGTTTGGAAGCACTTAATAAAGCGTTGCTGTATTTTTTCCCAAAGGTACTTATTGTATGTATGAGAAATATTAAGCTAGCAGGATAGTCAGTAAAATCAAACCGAATCTGTTGAAATGCTTCTTTCGTATTATGTATTTCGAAAAAAAACCGTGGCGTTGTTAGTTTAAAATAAAAGAAAAAAGGAAGCAACAAAAGATTGAATTTACACTAATTTTTTATCACCAAAAACAATTTTGTAGTATGTGCCATTTTTAAGAAAACTATAGAACTATAGAACATCTTGCTTAATATATTAATTGATGAGATCACTTCAAAATAAAAGAAAAAATAAGGACAAAAATAAACAAAATTGAATTCAAAACTAATTTAAAAGTAATTTAAGAATAAATAATTAGCCGTATTTTTTATTATTAAGCAGGAAAACTACTTTACTTCCAATAATATTGCTGTAATTTTGAAGCAATGTCTGCAATATTTTTCTGTTGCTTAATAGTAAAAAACATAGTTAATCATTTATTTTTACATTACTTTCAATGGTACAAATTAATACAAATTCAATCCTGTTTATTTTTATCTTTGTTTTTTTTCTTTTATCTTATAGTGATTCTTAATATATTAAGCTAATAACGTGACAATTTTCTTGGAAATGGCACATATTATAAAATTGCTTTTAATCAAATTAGTATAAATTCAATTTTATTGATTTTTGATCTTGTTTTTCTTTTATTTTGAAACGATTCTACCTTAATATTAAGCTAATAATGTCAGTTTTTTTTTAATGACATACAAAATTATCTTTAAGACAATTACAATTCAATGCAAAATAAATACTAAATATTCCAAAATACACACATACACACACAAATTAGAGATTTGATTTTGCTGACTTGATCCTGCTAGCTTAATAGAGATTGCATGAAAATAATTCTTATATTTTATATTTGTAATTTTATCTATCACTACCTATTAATCGATTCAAAGAATTTTCAAATAGTTTTCAAATAAAAATAAAGTGGTTTCAGAAAAATTAGAAAAAAAGAAAGGCTGTATACTTTTAATGTTCACAAAATCTATTCGCAAAAATAATATCGGACACTGCCATCTCACTTATTTCTTTCGCAAAAGGACTTCTATCTTTGTATCAGATCGTCGTAAAGGTTTCCAAAGTTTCATCGTCAATGTAACGACAATATCTAACGGCACGGTATTTCAATTAGCGTAATGACGATATCAAACTGGATCAGTTGCGAAGTAAAGAGATAAAATCTTAGCCGACAAATCTCGCGAACTTGGACGTGGAGCGCCTTCGAGCGGAAGAAACGAAAGAATTGAGAGCGGCGAAGCGGAATTCCGGCGACATTGATGGAGGAGTTTTGAAGGATCTGGGGAGGCAACCAAACTCATCTGCGTCATTGCTCTTCGTTCGACGTCGAATTCGAGAAGCGAAAGAAAATAAATCAAAGAAACGTGCAAAGCGAACAATAACGTGAATGTGCAAAGTGAAAGCGACGATAAGTAGATGAAAGTGTTATAAGGCAACCAGGTGTAACTGAAAAGGGGATACTTCACGTGCGCTAGACTCGTTGGGGCTGTACATCAATAACTTTACGTTCGAGTTGTCCGTTCCTGTGAAACGCCGACCGTGTCTCAGCGTTGATAAGTAAGCATCGCCGGTAAAGTTGAGCGGAGAAGCGCGGATGGATATAACGCGGATAACTTAGATAGCTTTCGAACTTCCCGATACAAAAAGTGTAAGTAACGTCTTGCCAAAGCGAAAGTCCATCGGGGGAGCAGTATGATGCCAGTAAATGTCAACTCTTATTGCCCGACTTCCGGCTGGCATATAACCGTATGCCAGCTAAAAGTATCTACCTAGCACGTTCGTGTGTAATTATATTGATTTAGATTTTATGCGAGAGTGTTGATGCGTCTGTTAAAATGTAAATGTATAATTTTATTTTTTGTATCAATATGTATGAAATGTATGTATAAAATAAAAACTAATAGACATATTTTTTATTTCTGTTTCTTTGATCATATGCATTTTGTAATTTTTTGAAATAAATATTTTCCCTTGAACTGATTAATATATGTATATATATATATATGTGTGTGTGTGCGTGTGTGTGTGTGTGTGTGTGTTTTATGGTCTAAAAATCGTTCATTTATATCTTAGAAGTATTTAACGCGTTAAATTTCAATTTGATCTAATTTCATCAGCCTAGCGTAATAGCGATACTACGATAACACAAAAGTTGATGAAGATCTATTACATCAAAATGAAATAAGCATCAAGCAGCTATATTTAAATGTAATGAAAGTACGGATTTCTGAACTTGTTGAAACTTCGAAATAATTGGATAAAACAGTGCGATTAACGATGTTATACTGTGATTTTTCCTTTCAAGAAAGTGAGTAGAGTGCAATGAAGACAGCGACATGTTGGCACGATAAGCGTTATCGCGAGTTCAGAATCAGATGTATCATGGCGAGAATGAGACCCGGGCGAATCATAAGATCGAATCGTTGTAAATCCGGAATTGACAGTGTCTTGTCGTCAGTATTTCACAATGTATTCTTTGCACGGAAAGCTTTCTAATATTTTATTATATCATAAATCTTCACCGTTTGCCTATCCGGAATTATGTTCCATCAAAATTTAGATCAAATAAATAGTGCATTAGATTTATTGAATTTATTACATTTCGTCTTTTCACGAAATGTAGTAAATTAAAGCAAAAGATTGTGCGAGTGAGTTTGAGACAGCAACACATCTAAATGCACTAAACTCTTGATCTTTAAACTCCTAATCTTTTTTTTATCTACGGACTTATCTTCGATAGAGAAAAAATCGATTGTTTCTTAGTTTTCATTTAATTGAATATCATCTTTTTCCACAATCTTTTAACATTAGAGTTAATTAACAAATATATCTTTCTCTTTATTTCTATTTATATAAATGCATTGTAAAAGTTTTGTATAAATTATACTGTAAAAGTTTTTAATAATTTGTACATTAAAAGTAATAAATTTTTTGATATGTTCCTTAAAATAAAGATATTTCGAATTAATGGAAAAAAATCCATAGACACAGAAAAATGTAGGAAAAACGCCATACAAATTACTTGTATTATGTTTCCGCGCGCGTGCTATCTATAATATTAATGAAATATTAATAATAATTCTATTGTATGCTTTTAAATCAAATTACTAAATTAATTTACACAAACAGACCGCAACGGCCATGTATAACATTGCTATTACGTAAACAACATGAAATTATTCGCAATGTGATTCGGAAAAAAACGCCGTATACGCGCCGATTTCGCAAATGCTCCCTCGTTTGATTAACGTCAACATGAGAAATAGCGGTCGATTCCATCCAGCCTTGAACGCATTTATACCGGGAAATCAAGAGAAAAACAAACAAACGCGCCACTATTGGAGGATAAACTTAAATTCACTTCGCCCGCGAATAGCTGCGAATTTCTCGTCACGCATCCTAGCAGATGCGACGCGCCAGCACGTTGTCGCGATATATCACTGAACTCGCGTCTCTATCAATTTCCGTTGCGGGACAACGTTATCTATATTCCGACATTCCCGACGTTCTCTCTTCCGTCGAGGATCGGGAAACGGATCGCGAGATGATTTGCCGAGCGGCCGGAGAAGCAAAAACCTCAGTGAGAGAGACGGCAGCTAACTCTCGCAGATCTCATCTAAATCTAAATCGCGAAATTATACAACGATTCCCAATCGCCGAGCGAGCATCGAGCGGCGGATCGAGTGGTCTCCCTCGTCACTTCTGCTCCACTCGCGTGTCGCCTCGCGCGATCGATTCGCGCGTCTGTCATCCGCGTTTCCTCTCGCGACACGTACACGTAATACCGTATCGCGATACCAGAGATTCGCGCTCTCAAGAGCGAGCGTCGATTTCGTCGAGGGGCCTTTGCTCGCTTCCCGTTTTTTTTTTTCCCGTTTCGCGCGTCCTCGATCGTCACCTCGGTACCTCCGCGTCACGCGCGATACCTCCTCATCGCCGTCGCTCGGCGGAAGCCCGCGTCGCCGCGTCGTCGCGCGGAGAAACGCGGTTCTCTTCGTCGTGGTAGCGCGGCGCGAAGCGCATCGGCGGCGCGCGCTTTTCTATCTTTAGAACGTCCCCGGGGCTCCCCGGTCGGATACTTGACGCGGTGCTTCGGCGTCGGCCGTATTGCCTACTGCCCAGGCGAGCCGAGACTGAGGCCTCCATAACAAGCGCTCCCGAGAATGACGCGCAGGCGCGCTCGTGTTCCGCGCTCCTCCGCTTCCGTTCTCATCTTGTTATTTCTCTCTCGCTCTTTCAATTTTTGCTCTCCTCTCTCTCTTTCTCTCTCTCTCTCTCTCTCTCTCTCTCTTTTTTCTTCATCGACAATTAATCAGCCACTTTCCACTTTTCCGTACGCGATGTCGCGATGCTTTGACTGCTTTTCAGCCCGAACTCGAGAGAACTCTTCATCTCTTCATCTTCGAAAGTGAACGGTGATCATTCAATTTAATGAGTTGTTTAATGAGTTGTTTGTAATGTTTAAGGAATTACTTCCATAGAATTATTACTTCCATAGGAATTACTTTCCACCGTCCGTTTCATTTAATAAATAAGATAGATATCAATAATGTGCAATATTATAGCTATACGGATCATCATTTGACCTATAAAGTTGTTCAGAGGAAAAGAATTCTTTAATTTTGCATGCAACATAATTTTAATGGGCCAGATTAAAAGATATTTAAAAAATATGCATTCTCTACATAACTTTATGGAACAATATCTGTATGGAACTATACATATACAGATATATTCCTAAATAGAAATATTCTGTGTAAAAAGAGCCGATAGCATCCGATAACCGGAAGCTTAAATTTTATTAGTTCGCATATTGATCCAGCTCTAACAATGAGCCAAATGTTGAGAACTTCAAGTTAAATATCCGCGGCATTTTAACTAATGATCTCTTGTATTTACGGGAGAAAAAAAACTTAAATGTCATTTTCGCGTATATACAACCTCGGACTCGCGAATTCAAATGCAAATAGGAATTTCAATCCTTGTATAAACGTAACATGAATTTTCATACGTGAAATATAATTCCGCACCGGCATAATCTCCAAAAAGAGTATGAATATTTTGCTGCGGCAATTTCAGAAACGTAACACGATGTGTATACCGACTGTGACATTTGGAGCGGTGAGAATTCATCTCTTTTTGAAACAAAATATAGCGATGAGCGCCGCGGGAGCTCGAGCTTGAATAAACGTGACCGCTTTTAAGCACACACTTCGTACTCGATTCAACAATTTTATTATCATTCCGAAGTACCCTCCAAGCTGTCTACTCGCGTATCTTCGCGGGATTCTATAAGTTTAATCCGGAGTCCGACCGCGTCTACATATAATATTCACCTCCGTCTACGTGCACGCGAATATCGATCAGTTTACGCGGTGGTATTATCGCGTACGCGCACACACTAGGGAGACATTTTCATAGATATGTCACGAGAGAAAACGGTTCTCGCAAGCATTAAATGCATTAACGTAACGTAACCGTTACATTTTGATCGAACTAGTTCGGAATTATCAGCACTTCATGAACTTTACTTTATATGTGACAGGGTTGTCATGGAAGTTACCGCAAGTTCCTAACAGACTTGCCATAATCGCAGGCTACTTTCCGGGATCAACATGCGGGACCAATATACGCGAGCGCGAGATGATATTGTCAACATAATTCCTGATAATCTTATTTTTAATACCAGTATAATCTTGTCGAGAAAGCAGCGTGACCTAGTCTGAATTAATCGTTTTCATGTATTTTATACTATACTATGTATAGTAAACTTGTCGCGAGACACTACCGTGTCTCTTGATACAATATGTCTATTAAGTCAAAAAAATCTTGTTTTTTTAATAGATGATTTTTGTTAAATATAATATAATTATGTTTAATGTAGAAATCTGAAAAATAGCAAAAAGCAATCGAAAAAGTTTTATTTTGCAAAAATTTTGTTTTAATAAAAAAAATTTAGATTTTATATATACATAAACATATATGATTTTATATACATACATCAAATTTAGCTTTGCATTTCTTGGAAAAAAAAGATAAAGCGTTTGTCCAATTCAATTTATACTAAACTTTTGAGAAGAACAAATGTTATCTTTTTATTGCCGAGAAAAGAATTTTTGTAGCGATATTTTTAATCGAAATTCAAGAATACAAGTTTTTGAATTGCCGTAAATTCCCGGATTATCCTTCCTTATTAAGAGAAAAGCTTACAAGACTAGAATAAAATTGCAGATTATCCTTATAAGAACCGTCGAGTTTGACCTTTCGGAAAGCGCTTTGGAAATCACGAGAGCCCCGAAAAGCAGATTTCCCTCCGACACGTATTTTCGAGTAACTCATTGTAAGTCGAAACTTTCGTTTCTGCAAATTGTTCGTTAAAAAAAAGTTTGGAAAACATTACCTGCCGGATACTGCAAATGAACTTCGAATTATGAACCGGAGCGGAAATTTCAAGCAACATGTCGAGATCGTTTACAACGCAACTTCGCCGACCCGAATCCATCAGTTTGGACGAAACTTTGCAAGTGTACAAAATGATTTCAGATATGAATAACATTTCACTTCACTTGTGACTCATCAGAGGCCTCAGATTATTATCAAAATCGCGATGTACGAGGAGGGACCACAATTCTCATTCTTTCAGATAATATATAATCAAGTTTCAAATTACCATGTTTTAGAGAAAATTGTATTTAAGATTACTATTTAATTAAAAAGATAAAGAGATAAAAGAATAAAGAAAGAATAAAGGATAATGTATTACAAGTTTAAAGATAAGATCAATTGATCTTATCTTTAAACTTGTAAGATAAGATCAATCAAGAATTAACTTCATACATAGCGGATGCTAATTATTTAAGCCACTTTGTTAAATTTAATTAATCAAACTTATATATGATGTACGTATACAAATATTTTAGAAAATAATAAATACAAGTATTAAATACAAGATGAGTTTAAAAATACATCATGAATGTAATCCTTCAATGTATAGCTTCCGCAGTGTTACCGGGGATCACTGTCAAGCCCTTGAATTTAATTCCAAGCTAGAAGGGTCAAACAAAGAAGGGAAGGAACTTACACGTGAGGCAGACTTCCAATCAGGACTCGTATTAACCCGCCCGAAAGCCGCAAGGTTCCGTTGCCCCCACACGCCTGTTCTTAAAGTCAGTTTGTCACGAAGCGTGCGTTTGAACCGACGTTGTCTTGATAGTCTTTCCGGTAAATCCGCAATAAAACAAAACGCCGGGTTTATTGTTTATTTTCCATAACATATAAGAAGTCTCCAAACAAACTACAATCGGGAAGTGTGTTATGTACCGCTTGGTGCTGTTATCTCGCATTATTTTGCATAATTTTGCAATTTATTCTATGCATATTCATAATTCATTAATTTTGTCGGCGTAATAGTACCGCGACACCGCAGATTTATTGCATTGTACCAATTTAAAGTTCGATTCGTATGAACGGTTTTGAACAAGTTATAGTTCTGTAAAGCGTGAACGAGTTATATTCTGTCTCGTAATAATCGTTATTAAATGTGAGAGCCTTTGAATGTTGTGTACGCGCGTTGTGGGAATTTCCTAGAATATCGGTAAGTCCATTGTTTAAAACAAATTTTTTTCTCTCGAAAAATAAAAAAGTTTTTATTACAAAAATTAACGAAAATGACATGCAGTTATCGGAATACTTTCCATAATCTATTCTCAGCATTCGATGTAATTTACTTAGAAAAACGCTATTAATTTTTTCATTATAAAAATGCTTTTCATTATTTTTCCATTATAAAAATGCTTTTACTTTGATATGAATTTCATCTTTACTTTCTCGAATATTATCTGTTTTCGTCGTGACGTGAGCAAATAACAAATTTTTAATATTTTGAAATCCATAATTTTGCTAATATCTGACACGAGATTTATTTTTGCAATATAACACATTTTGATAATATTAAACTATGGCGAACCGAAACGTTGCAAGATTTTTACACGTTAAAATTGTTTATATACCAAATAAAATTTGAATGGTTATCATAACAGAAATATATTGAAATTGTTTAAATTGTTGTAAGAGACATTTCTTTTCTCTATCACTTTATAGTAGCCTTGAAGAATTGCGGTCGCTTAAGACATAGCAAATAAAAGATTGTAAAATTGACATTTGACATTGACAACAGTTTTACGTGTTAATTATCCGTATTATACCGGCTCTAATCTGCTTATCTTTATGACAGTAATTTATTGCTCGCTGATAATGGATTCGTATTCATTTGACATTTATATGTCATAATCATTTACGGGTTGTAAACATCGTGATTAAGTGTTCGAACAGTCGGTTTTGACACAAATTTGAATGTACTCCGCTTCTCCACGGAAATGAAGGAAGAGTGTCTAGATCATCCCTCCTTAATATTTCCAGGTTTTTTTTTTCTATTACGTATTCGTATTTGCGTTTTCCTATTCGCTTCGTAAAGATAGTAAAAGAGCAAGGAATCGTTCGTTCTCATAATTGACCGCGACATTCCGTTGAAGTAGCGGCGCATAAATTTTTCTGTGGAATTTATGGTAAATGGGATCATAATCTCTTTGCTTTTACATCGCGGCCATATTGCATCGCGGAATGCTGCGAAGCGTGAATTGCATTTTCTTTACAAAAAAATAAGCTTTAAAAATGGAGCTTTAAAATAGTCTTATATGTGCAGGAGTTAGAGCATCGAGGCATTAAAGCAATGTTAATGTTAAAATAAACTAATTTGGATGGGCTAAATTAACTATTCCATTATCACCGCAATGAATTACAAATGGGACTAGTAATTAAAATTCGTAGCACTATATATTGTAATTGCATTAAAAGATTAAAATAAAGAACCTAAATTAAATGGATTATATTAAGTATTCTATTTTCTTTATAGCAATAAATTATAATATTTATATTATCATATGCTTAATGTGTAGTTTGCATCGTTTTCATGATTTATATCTTTTAAAATGTTTGACATGTTAGAACCATATTAGACCATTTATTGAAAGTCTTTCATACCGCTTCATACGACAAAGCAAAATCTGTTAATTTATTTTATATCACGGTATTTACCGCAACCTAAAAGATCTTAAGAATTAGATAGTCCTGTTTGGAGGACGAAAGAGATCGCGATTCGCTAAGAACGCTGTAAAATTGCACGACCTCTTGGCCTCACTTAGCTAAATGTTTCTCTTTTATTGGACAGGCAAACTGTAAAGGAGAAACACGATAAGAGCATTTATCGTCGGAAAACCGACAAACGTGACTCAAAACATAGGAATTACTAAATGTAGAACTTTGTAATCCTTCTCTATTACAACAATTTATTTCTTCAATGCACAGAATAATGTACTCAAAAATATATACGGATTTTATTTTAGAAAAAAATTATATCTTGTAATTAATTCCGCTTGTAAGGTATTATAGTTTTTGGACATTTTTAATCTACGCTCACTTTTAATCTATGCTTGACGCTTATTTCAGACTCTTTCACAAGCAAGTTTTATTTTGTTGCTTGTGTGTGTTTGTGTGTGTGTGATACGCAATTACGGTTGAAATTACCTATGGATTTAATGATAATGATTTTCTACATGAAACACCTTTCATTTTGATGACCATTTTTATGCGTCCAGTTGCTGGACTATCGGAATGATTATCCCATAATTAGTTGCCGCACGCAATAGCGATTCTAATTTCTACCTATTGCATGCGAGTAATCAGACTTGACGTTACACTGTTTGATGGCGGATCCGCCGATAATCAACGTTCTCGTCAAGATCAAATTTGTAAAGATACTGATAAATATTGATAGAATACGTATATTTTACACCCTAGAACGAGAAATCTCGAATGAATCTTTAAAATAGTCGGTCATTTTACTACGAGCTTTCAAAATGCAATATACTATATATCCTTTCAATAATTTAATCGCTATTCGATTATTTAATTGAAGCTTAATCGAATCGATAACTGGCTAACCAGAAACGATCTCGTGCCAGTATTACTTGAGGTTTTCTAATTTTTCATTAACCCAGTTTTCGAGAATACATTGTTAATAATATTAACAATGCCGCACCTTTTTTCGATACCGAATCTATTTGATCAATTAATGCTTTATAAACCGTTAGTTTAATTGACAATTTGTCAATTAAAGCAATTATTTTAATTATACGTATTCCCTGGGACTCGGCGATGCGCGAGAGTAATTAAATAATGGTCGTTTTTTTGTTTAAAGTTGAGAAAATTAGATGTTAAGATCGCAATTTCAACATCGCATTACATCTGCAGTTTTATGTAACAGAGCAGTGTAGTTATTTCTGTCCGCGCTCGCTCTTTTAATTAATTAATCTATTTTAAATAGATTAAATTTTTCACACAGTTATGCATATTTTAAAAAGATTAAATTTTATGCGTTGAATGTGTACCAACGAAGTGGTACGCACGTATAAAAAGATTGAAAAAATTACTCTATTTATAATACGTTTTTTTTATTATCAAAGTAAGAGTAGAATCAAACATAAAAAATTTATTCAATTTTAAAATTTGGTTATCAAAACCTTACCTAGAAAATTCAGAAAATATATAAATGTTTGATAAATAAGTAATTTTGATACGCGTAATAGCAGCATAGAGGCTCTAATTAGTGAAGCAATCATGATTACCTTGCGAAATATTCAGCAGGTCTAATTATTCGTAGAATGTAATTGCTTCAATTTATTTTGCCGCGATATTACGTCTATCGTCTACCAAGCGTGACTCTCTTGGAACACATTGTCGAATTTTTTTCGATGTTTTTCCGCCGATCTGCCAATGCGCCAACGACCGATATGCAATTTTTATTACGCAAACTCGATTAATAATTCAAACACGTACGGATGGCAACGGCGGGGATACCGCGAGCAAATATTCAATCTAGCGCTATTTGTCCTTGTTGTTTACTCAGGAGTAGGGAAGTCACGACGGCGGGGAGATATAATTTGCAATTGTAACGGGTCGGTTACTTCCGACGAATATCACGCTCCGCGGTGCGTGCTCCGCATTGACCATACCTAGATCCTCTAAGTGGAGAACAGTCTACTTTACGTCGCGCACGCCGTGATCGCATTGCACCATGGTTTAAAACGCACGGCGCGAATCCGCGGGCGTAGCACGTACATGCACGTGAAAATGTGAGGTCATTAATCATTGAATATTGGTACAAAAGTATATTTTGATATCGCACATGTGTTTTCTGATCGCTCGACACTCATAAATTCTTCACGATACTTATGTGAATGCAATTTTTTGCTTTCTCAATTATTTTTATAGATACATAGTTTATTAAATCAATTTGTAACAATTATGGAAAACATATTACAAATTAAAATAAAGATTCTATATATAATTTTAATAATACAAAATTGTAAATGTAAAAGTTTTATTGCAATGTTACAAACTTTGCTGTTATAAAAATAAAATGCAGATATACGTAATATATAGTATCTATTTTTATACAACATAATATTTTTATACAAACGTAACATTTACATTTTATTTTTTAGATAATTAATTATAACCAAAAATGTATAATTTTTAATATAAATTAAATAATAAAGCAAACGCAATGCATTGAAAGCAGCTAAATTCCTCTGTCTGCAATTCCTATCAATGCAAAAACATTGAAAAAAAATATCGATCATTCAAATTATTTTATTATTTGATTATCTCATGCTTTAAATTTTGGTAGATCGCATATGATATTATAGAAAATACTACGATATCACATGTGTGTTCGGTATTATTAGCCTATAAAAAATTGTCAGGCTATAACAAGTATAAAAAGAAATCATTTATTAAAAGTCTGAAAAGTTTTAAAAGTCTTAAAAATATTTTTAAAAAATCATTTTATTTTTTATAAAAAAATAAATATGTGCATATTAATCATTTTAATAACATTAAAAAATTTTTAGCCTCTGTAATAATTTTATTAGAATCTTTGAAAAAGAAAACTGAAAAGGTTAGCTGCAATTTCAGAAAATATTGTTTATTGCCTATTTGACAAATTAAATTAAATTATATTACGAGATTATTCTCGTGCGACATAAAAAAAAAAAGAAGTCTTTTTGTACGAAGGTCTTTGTCCGACACGTCGTGAAAGAAATTTCTAGTAAATTCAAGCCTGCGACTTCCTTATCATAGATCGTATCGTACATCCTCGATTGACGGCGATGGAATGCTCGGGGGATTCTTCTGAGAATCCTCATTCCGAACAAAATTATAATTCTAGACACAGGCACGGCCTCGAGAGGTCGAAACTCGAGATGGGTGACACTTTGATGTCTTTGCATTAATAAGAGGTAAAGGAAATTGCTGCGTCAGTTAGTCTTTTTTAATACGTCACATCTGATGTTATTTAATTTATGTTAAAAGTTGATTTTTTATAATTAGTTAAATAATCAATAATAATTAAAAAAGATTAAAGAGTCAAGTGCATTATTTAATTTCTTTTTTTTTAATTTTCTTTAACAAAAATTTACAAATGCACATAAAATAAATAATAAGCTAACAAACATTCCATTTATCTCGCGATTATACATATGATTCAATTGTGTTTATTTATGAGCGGGAGCTGAATTTATTCATAATGTAGGAACATTTGAAAGACATTAGGAAAATTGACCATCCGACGAATTAATTAATTAAATGCGCATGAGACCGACATTGGCATAGAGTTTCATTAACAGAGAAAATATCTGTATTTGAGTAGCTAAACTTCATTCCGCGACCAGTAGCCTATTAAACTTTTGATATCCAAGGCGAGAGTAAATTCGCACGACTCGGAGACAGTTGCGATTCGAGTTTAAAATTAACCAATCCTTATGCTAGCCCACACACAACTCTATACATTAATTACATACAGGAAATCTGAGAGAGAAATATGCTTCGAGTATAAATTATTCCATCAAAATGTTATATATTATACTTCACGTTCACGTTCACGCAAATATTGTATATCTTTACGATTAAAAACAAATGAGTTAACGTATATCCTATTTATTTTTCTGCATAATATATTCCATCAATGTTCAGAATTTCTATATCTTGATCCATGTAATCTGAATTCATTAATAAATATTATCATTATATTTGCCAACTCTTCCTTGTTGATTTAATGACACTGTCTTCTCACATTTAATTCTGTTTATATGTGTAGTCTTTAATTTTTTCTGAATATATTTATATAAACTAGATTTATACATTGCCTTCATCAAGAGTTGTAATAAAAGTTATTAATGAATTATTTATAATCAATAAAGAAATATTAATTATGGAATATTTTTAATTTTTATTAAACAAAGGCCATTTTCGATCAAAGCGGATCTTGCTGAGTAATATTGTGAATTTTACAATTTCTAACTCATGCAAACTGCGCGTCAGATTATTTGTCAATCTTAAAAGCCTCTGTAACAACATTGTTATAATCTTATCAGAATCTTTGAAAAAGAAAAATAAAGAAATCAGCTGCAATTTTAGAAATATTGTTTATTTCGTATTTGACAAATTAAATAATTATGGGATTATTCTCGTATGATCATCAGAAAAAAAGAAATTTTTTTCAGTTTCTAGGTTGAAGCCGACATACATAATATTACAAAAATTAAGTTGCACAGACAATTTAATAATATTGATTCTAATGAACATCTCAAAATGCCGTAAAGAATTTATTGTACTCCAGCCAGAGTTCAAACCTGAACTACTGAAGTACCCTATATTTCATGTCGTCTTATCAATTCAACACTACTAACGCATTTTTAACTTTAATTTTTTAACTTTAGAATTTTAAAACTTAGTTTAAAAGAAGTTTGCGGATCTTTTATACGAACAAGATGACACGATAGAAATTTATAATAAAAATTGTTAGTCTTACATTATCTTGCTTTAATTATTTTCTATTATTGTCGTTTCGCGCGATAAAAAGAAAGATTTTGATATAATGGTTGATAATAATTTAATATTCCTACAGTTGCCTAGAAGACAGTGAAATTTTCGATTCGAATTTCCGACCGAACAGGCCAAGTTTGACGAAGCCGACGGGGAGGTCGATCGAAATTAAGAGTCTTGCGAGAGAACGGATGTAGCACCAGATTTTTTTTTTACCACGAAAAAAGAAGCATCCCGATCGCTGCCGACCAAAGCTGATGGAGGATATCCTGTCAGATACACAACACACGGTTCTACCAATTCGGTTGATTATCGAGTGTGTAGCGGTCTCGACATATGCGTCTGCATGTATATACTCGCATGCACACATACAAGCGCATACACGCGCAAAACCCGTTATTGGGAACAGTAGTACTCCAGTTTCCAGTTTAAGTTCTATAAACATAAGTGTATTCGTTTTTGATTTCTCTATGAGAAAGAAAGAGAGAGAGAGAGAGAGAAAGAGGGGGAAGGAGGAAGGGGGAGAAAGAGAAAGAGAGAGCCGACATTCGCGCATTTTACTACATCACATATTTTATGTACGACAGAATTGCTTGACTATTACTTGGTCTATAAACATCCAACGTTTTCGAGTCTCATTCAAAACGGAGTTACCGTTATTTACGATCGCCGAGATACAAATGTCACAATTTATTTCTTTCGTTTATGTACGCGTCGATCTAAAATACATGATCGTGTTTCGCGTAGAAAGAATTTACGATAAATTCAAAATTGACTTTTTCTTCAAAGGTGTAAATGTAACAAGTTTTAAATTAGAGACGGCTAGAAATGGCAATAAGTTTTAAAGCTCTCAGGGAACTTGATTTAATAAAGATTTTAAATAGGATCTCAATCTGAAATTTATTTAAAATTAAATATAAAAAGATTGTGGAAAAAGATGCATTGAAAATTCGTTAAAGGTAGATCATTTTTAATATCAAGAGACTCATATAATGCTCGAATTTCGGGAGAAACGTTCGTAACATTTTTATTTCTATTATTCTATTTCTATTATTTCTATTATTCTATTATAATTTAATGTCGATAATAATAATACAAATGCATTAATTTACTGTCTCACAATCCATTGATACAAATATCATTTGACAATGTTAAAATATTCTCAGAGCGCATCTGCAGCGACAAAATGGTTAATTACGAGTGAATAATAATGAAAGCGTTTATTATGTATTATATTCCGTTATCTATTGATCTCGCGATGCAGTGTTTCGGACATAATACGATTCGAATATAACGTTCCATAAGGGAATGACGTTCAAATGCTTTCGAAGCGCGCTACTACAGCAGCCACTGGGATAAAAGGATTAATTACGTGGAAATGCTTTTGGGCGTCTTTTCAAACGAGAAGCGGCCGACGCTCTCGTTCGTCGGGGCGCCCGTTTACGACGTCGCGGCAGTCGGAATTATGCGATTAACCCGAGATTATACCGCCGTCGAGATCCTTCGGGAGCCGCAGCCGAACGGTCGCCGCGTGTTTTTCAAACGCAGCCATTGGTCCCGCGAAACTTGGGGGCCTCCTAAGTGCGGAGCACGAAGTAGAAATTAGATTTTTTCCTCGGGAGCCCCATTTCGTAGCGCGAGCATATTTAGCAATAAAACCGTAGGTTTCAGGAGCAGAGGCTAGACATATAATTAGAGCGGGGTATCTCGTGAGAAAATGCTCCGACGCATAATGGCTGCGGGTCACGGAACCGAAGGGAGCTCTTCTCTCTCGGGAGAGCCGAAGGGTCCCCCCCTCTTTACACGTGAAGTGCGTCGGACGCAGATTTTATTCATAAATGGCACATCGTGCGGCGACAACCGATCTGGTCATCCCTACAGAATCCTTGTTTGTTGTTGTTTTTGCGAGTTTTACAGCGGTCCCGCATTCTCATTTTTACGGTTGCGATCGATCGCGTATGTGTTATAAACATGCGCGCGCAGAAAAACATTCGACAACACCTGTTCCGACGTTTAGATTAAAGACCATTTTATAATAGCGTAGACGTAGTTGTAAAAATTGACCAGCCACAGTCGAATGTGAGGAGAATAATTGACTGATTAGTCAATTCTTACAACTAGAACGACTTACGATTACGTTTATGCTATTGTAGAATTGGTTTAAGATGCAATAAATATATATGCATTTATAAAAATAATAATGAATAAATGTATTTATTAATAATTATTGTTATTATCAAATTATGACAAAAAAAAAATAGGTTACTGCACATGTTTGCTTATACTTGCAAAATGTGATATCTTATTCTCTGTTTGCAATTTATAGTCTCTATTTCCAAATTAATAAGAAATGTGAGAAAAATTAAAAGAATTAACTAAAAATTCACGAGTCAAAACACAAAATATTTTAATTTAGGCAGATGCTAAAAATATTGAATTTGTTTTTACACAAGATCAAACAAACTTCGATTTTACGTTAAGGGAGATCGAGGCTCGTTGGCACAAGAGGCAAGTTGGCACTACATTCCGTTTATATATTTATGGCGAAAGAAGCAATGAAAAAGTTATTGCTAAATATCTCTTTTATAATATAGATACTTTTTTCTAAATTTTATTTAAATCAAATGAGTATCATAATAAAAAAGAAGAGAAAAATCTAATTCAAGAGGAGGCAAATAAATTTTTGAGCGTTTTAAAATTTTCTATTCTATACAACATGTTATTTTGAGTAATAATAGTAATTTGTTATAATAAAATGACTGAAATCAACATATGTAGGAATGGAGTTGACTCATATTTAAAGCAAGCTTATTTGATTTGTTACTGCGCATGTGAACATTTAGTTACAATTACAACAACTTAACTATGACAAAACGCTTTATAAATAATATTTCTATATTGAAACAGCAAGGTGTATTTAAAATACACTTGTTTTTCTGTGACGGTACTTTGTGCTATTTGTGATCATTACAAAATAATAAATATAATCAAAATAATATATAAATACAATAAAAATAAAAAATACAACCTTTATCAAGAAATATATATCTGCGGTTTGTTTTTTTATTTCTATTACGTTTTCATTAATTTAATATGGAGTTTGTTGTAAGCAACTTACACTGTGATATGTATCAATTTACTCCAATATCGGGATAAGCTGATTACAATGCAGCTTACAAAAAAACTATACAATATATAAAATCGTTTCTGCCATGTAGAGAAAATGTAGAGAAAGATTCTCTCTATCATATTAATACAATTTAATAATAATTATTTGTTTAAAAATTCGAAATGCCGAAAGTGTGAGAACAATTAGCTTCGGTCTCTCCTATATCGTGTAACTTATTAATAAGAATTTTTAATATATTTAAAATTTTTAACAATTATTTCTTCTGTCTCTTTGCAGAAGATGCAGACGAAAAATGTGAATCTGCCGACGTGCGATTACGAGGTGAGTGCAATTAATAAAAATTAATCATTTTATATGTAAATTAAAATTTATTTTATATATCGATAAAATATATGTTGTAAAAAGAAATTTTTTACAAGCATATTAACTTTACAAAGCTTTTTTAATTCTATGATAGTCTTACTATCTTGCTTACGAGACTTTCTTATTTATTACTAAATTCCCGCCAGGCGCAGTTCGCACTGCGAATGCATTATAAATTCAAATTAAATTTTCAAACGTTTTTACTCGAGCTTTAATTTACGTGTGTTCTATCCCATATATGTTGCAGAAACGCCGACTTGACTACCCGACTGGAAGTAAGTACGCTTTTACCCGTTAAACTTCCTCTTAAATGGGAGGAAAAGTGACTTCTGTATCAATTCTATCTTTGAAAATTACATAAAAAATCTTGAAGCAGAAGGAAGCGGAAAATTCCTGCTGCGTATTTAACAAGAAAAAGTTTAAATTATATTTATCATATATGTTTTTGTACAGGTTTTGTCAGATATGTTGGAAAGATTTTTATAGATACATTCTTGAAAAACTTAGATTAATTTTTTATAACATTTATTAATTAAAAATTTATTTAAGAATTTTATAAAAATATTTGTATCTCTACTTAAAAGAAATTATAACACCGGCAAGGTAGAAAGTTTTAAAAGAAGTTTCACTGAACCATCATCAGATCATTGATTTAATTTGCAGCTTTAACATGCACATATGATTCATATTATAATTAAATATTTGCGCTATCACTGCGGAAATTTAGAAATAAATCATAACCGACATCCGGTCTGGTGAATGACTCGTGATATTATTAGCATTCGAGTGCAATTAACTTGTGCCGCAACTCATAACTCGTGCTCGCCACTTGTTGCCGGAGAACGCATTTGCGCCATATAATTTCCTATTAGAGCTTTCATTAGAGCAAGAGATCGGGTAAACCTCGATATCGTGATCGATAAGGCAGAGATCTCAGAAGCGAGGCTCGCAGCGCGTAAAGATCATCGAACTCAGCAGAGGCCCCTTCGTTTCTGATGCGTGCAGGAGAACCGAGATTCCTCCTTGGCACTCTCCATAGACTATAGACCGTGGCGGTAATTTTTAGGTGGAACGAAAACTTATTATTGCCAAACTACAATTCTGATTATATCGGCTATGCGGAAATGAGTCCCTTGCAATAATTTGATTCAAATTGAAGAGTTTAATTATATCGCGATCGCAATGTAACATGTAACGGATAGATTGGTATTGAATTAATTATGGCGCCAGAATTCATCGCGTCATTAGCATTAATACCGAAGGTTGAAACGTTGCAACATCTGCATTATTCTCATGATACGATTAATCACGGTCGACAACTTACGCGCAAATAAATTAACAATTAACGTCACGTAATCGTCTAGAAATATTAAGCCATTCCACATTCGTTGTTATTTGTTCCACGATCGAGTTTATAGCTTTTTATACTTTTTGTTATACCATTACGGTACTTAAAGTTTGTCTGTAACTCAAGGAAATAACATTCGATGACAAATGTTAGATCAACAGGTTAATGACTTTTCTGGTAATTATATCTGTACACGCACAAAGCATATGCAAAAAATAAAATTATTATATCTACACTCTCCTATCATCTGAACATCATCATAAATCCTCAACAAGCTTCTCGCAATTTGATGCAAATTTTTAAATAATAATTATTATTATTATTATTAATAGAAAATATTATATATATATATATATATATATATAGAGAGAGAGAGAGAGAGAGAGAGAGAGAGAGAGGGAGAGAGAGAGCAACTTTTGCTGCTCTATTATGTCTGTCTTTATAAATCTTTTGATTTAAAGTCAATATTTAATTAATTCTCGCGAGTTTCGTCAACGTCTCGTAGACAAGTTCTCTTCGGTATCGACTCCGCAATGATTCACCGTTTGCGAGCGAGAGTCCACGTAGAACCTACAAAGAATCCCGGTCAAAAGCAAAGACTTTTTTCTTTCAGATTCCACTAATGGAAAAAAAATGTTTGCCGCGATATTTTCTCAGGACAATGCTCATGAGAACTCGAGGAGAGGACACATATCGCGCGATTCGAGACATCAAAAAAATACAGAGAAAATATACAAAGAAATACAGAGATATACAAAAATAGAGAAATATCAGAGATATATATATACATATATATATATATATATATATAGAGAATTATTTTAATTAATTAATGTAGATCAATATAATTTTAATTTCTCCATTTTAAACATATTTTTTTATCGAGTTTGAGACATATGTACATTTAGGAAAATTTTAAACTGACCACATCTGTATTCTTAAACGTAACGAAGTATATTTAAAAATTTAATGTGTAAAATATATTTAAGTTTTTTTTTAATTCTTTGTTTTTGTCTAATGTGATCTAATGATAATTTGCACCTAATGAGCGATCCCGTCTAATCTGATTTGCCGAACTTATTCGTGCTTAATACCTATTTTGTGTATGCATTGAAGTCTTCTTCTCATCGATAAAGTAGGGAACTTTGAGAAGTTCCGGGCCCCGTGAGGAGATCATCGGACCCAACAGAGGCGCCTCCGCCCTTCCCCAGGACGTAGAAGAGAATGCTTGGATTCCGTTCGTTCGCCATAAACCTTGTCCGTTGTAGCTCGCCGGGTGCGGTGGGACCGGTCGAGACAAGGAGAGGAGAGGGCCGCTGCGCCTTTTCTCCTGGTACCCACCTGGCGTCTCACCTGAGGCACCTTCAGACACCCAAGTGCCGCGTCGGTCCGCGAGCGCGGTGCGTGTCCTCTCCTCGAGTTCTCATGAGCGTCTCCTGAGAAAATATCGCGGCAAACTTTTTTTTTTCCATTAGTGAAGACTGCGCTGAAAAAAGACTTTTTGCCAGGATTCTTTGCGAGTTTTACTTGGACTACTTAGCCGGTCTCTCGCTCGCGAACAGTGAATCATCGCGGAGTCGACTCTGAAGAGGACTTGTCTATGGGACTTATTTACGTTGGTGAGATTCGCGAATTCGGTGAAACTTGCGCAGAAAAAGTGAGAGAACTTTAGAAAAGTCGTCAGGTATCGTTATCAAAAGGGTTTTGTCATTGGCGGAACTTTACACACGCGTGAGTGACGCAAACGGTGCTAATAAAGGTGCTGCGCTCGTTAAAACGCCAAGTATTTACGCGTGTGTCGAAGGGAGATACTCTCTGTGCCTCGGAAAACCGGATTTTTACGTGTGAAGAACGTGCTCGAGAGAAGAGAGAAGAGGAGGAGGTATCTCTTCACCAGCTACTGGAAAATCCTGCTTGCCTATCCATACTTGCGTTCAAGGACGACCGAGTAAGACGTGAAATTGCAATCGCTCCGGAATTACCATTGTGAGTCCAATGGCTTCTCCTTCGGGGAAGCACAGTTTATTTTTGCATACCTTTACATATTGCCGCGAGAATTATATGGATTTACGATGGAAAAAGATAGGAGTATTTTTTAGGATTCTAGATCTTTCAATTATATAATTAACTTCAAATTTGGCAAGTTTTTTAATTATTATGGAATTAGATTTCTTGAAAGATATTTTGTGTGTGGGAGAAAAAGAGATTATTTTTAATAATCAACATTGCATATTTTGATAATTAAATCTTAAATGCGCGTTTTGTCGAAACATTTGACAAAGAATACATTTTATTAATTGATTAGATTTAAGAAACTTAAGAGAAAAGTTTCAACATTTTTTAACTGAAAATTAATTTAACGTTAAATATTCTAGCACAATCCAATTTTATATGAATCCCAAACTTTCTACAAATGATAGGGAAGTAAAACAGTGTTGATACCATGGGAAAATTACAATGAAATGAATTTTTTATCATCCAAATTTACATGATTACAATCAATTATGATAGTTCGAAAAAGAATATAAATCTGTAAACAATACGGAGAGAAAAACAGAGAAGAGAGATTCAAAATCTTTTTCAGACTACATCGTATCTGATTTCTCACGTAAATTTGACAAAGACATTAAACAATTTATTTTGCTTCAACTCTCCCATATTAATTCTTTCTTATTTCCCACAGAGTTCACTTTAAACAAGAAAGACTTCAGAAAGTAATAAAAACGTCAAATAATAATCGCGGATAGAAAATAATCATTGTTAAGTATCAAAATGAGAGATCAATGGATTAAATAACTAATTAATAAATAAATACATTGTTACAGAATATACAAAATATATTGTTATAGAATTAATAATAAATCAATCTTTATAAAGGTGCAAATTGTTCGCGTTAATTGCGATTTCGTTATTAATAGAGACAATTTTATCTAAATTAAACTGAGATTAAATTAAATAGCAAAATGCGAGGGAAAAATATTGTTAATAGGAAAATATTTTAATATTTTTATTTTCTTTGGGTAATTTCAAGAATTTCAAAAATTATCTAGTGTTTAGTCAATTTACGAGGATTGTCGATCTGTTCAACTTTCCAAACTTAACACGCATCGGCCAGGGCTTT
Source organism: Cephalotes varians (assembly GCA_037157785.1). Classification (NCBI taxonomy): domain Eukaryota; kingdom Metazoa; phylum Arthropoda; class Insecta; order Hymenoptera; family Formicidae; genus Cephalotes; species Cephalotes varians. The sequence continues at coordinate 3,188,943 of JANQDE010000016.1, read as the reverse complement.
CGCTATTATTCTCTCGCAAATTATGCGTCGCGAGAAAAAAAATGCGGCGATACATATTTATCGCGTCCGTCACGGATGCCGACAGCATATTTTCGACTCTCCCGCGGCGATTATCCGTAATCTACTGGCACGAATCCCGGATGGCGATGTGCTAGCCGCGATTCGATCGACCACTTATATAAATTCCGTTTCGAGGACGTATGCGGATTTATGGATTTATTAATATTTGCCCGCGGGAGAGAACTTGTTTTTCTCCCGTCACCAGTGCTGATAACGTTATTTTGATTGCGACTTTTGCTGCGTAACGTGACAGGGAAATACGATCGTCCCCGTAATGGAGCACGTCCGTTTTCCGATCTTCGGAAACGCAAGACTAAAATTATAAAATCGGTATTTGTAAAGTACAGCGTGTGGAATTAAAAATTGAATTAATACTCGATATAAAAAAAAAGAAATTAAGATAAATCGGTATGTCAAAACTTTTGTTCATCATGATACATAATAATAAATATGAATATATTGTTACTGTTACGTCCTGTGGATGATTTTCTTATTTCGGGGACGCTTGATAGAATAAAGTGAATAAAAAACGAGCATCTATTTTATTAATGATTATTTATCGGAAAGTGGGCTATAATATCGATAGAATTTTCTTTTTTTTGTGTTGTTTATTTCATGTACATGACATATATGTACATAAATATATAATTATATAATTATGACGGTAATAGATATCGTTTCTAAATAGTGATATTAAATATTTATCTTCTTTTTTTTAACCTTCTATTTTTATAGCTTGAGCAAGTCTCATAAATCAAAATGTATAGACACTTAATGATATTTTCATCCACACTATTCTGCCATCCTTCGTACTCAACGTTAACACGAAAAACATTGATATTAGCAACGTTAATCAAAACCGATGCTTGATCGCACGACGTGTAATTATTGTTTAATTATGATAAATCGATTCTATGCTCTCGGAGTTGAGTTGTGTTGAGTTGAGTTGAGCCGTGAAGCAGGCTCGCGCAACGAATTCGTCGCAACAAACTCTATGTTGTAAAAAATGTGCGGATTTGTACATTTGAAAGGAATCTGCTGGGTAGCGCGAGTGACCTGGCATGAAACATTACGCGCACGTGCAAACTCACGCAGGTTGTGCACATAATTATGCGTCAACTCAGCCGAGTTCTCTCGCGCTCATTCACCTGTTCTCAGATCGTTTTCCCGTTCCACTAGAACCTTTTGCATCTTGCTCGTTTCGATGTTACACTTGCTTGTCATTCATTTGCTGGCCTCCTTTCACGTTATCTTTGTTTACTAATCAATGCTTTTCTCCATAGTACTCGATCATTTTCTTGCTTTAGTTATGCATGCATTTATTTGAGATTTATAGAACACTCATGTGAAGTAAAATAAATTGTAAAGTTAAGTTAAAAATAATTTTTAATCAAATAACTTACGTGATAGAAAGACATAAATTCTGAATTTCTGATCTTTGCAAAATCTGGTTTCGATAATGAAAATAAATTATTTCTGATAAGAAACAATTTGTTTTCATTCGATATGTGGTATTACCGCAACGCAAATATATAATTAACGTTTACTAATATGTTACGCGTCATTAATTCGAGGCGTTAAATTGTAACGGGACGTAAAAGATGTCGAACATACATTGCTCATCAGATAAACACGTATGAAACCACAGTCGTAACAAGGCGCGAAGTAAATGAAGTTTACGCTGCTACATGATAAAGTTATTTAACTACTAAATGGTTTAGTCGTAGCGTAAATTTATTTCTCAACATGAGAAACATGATGATTGAATGTAAAAGTACATGACTTCTAATATTAAATTAATAAGTCACAATTTTATAAAAAACTAAATGCAAAAAGTAATAATGAAAACAGCTAAGATTAGAGATAGTTAAAATAATTTGAGGATTATTTTTTCAATAATTATATCACAACTGTTAAAACATTTACTTTAGTTTTTAAATAAAAATAAAATCATATGAAACATAAAATATATAATAAACAAATAATTTAAATATCCGTACATATATGCATATATATGACAAGGGACATAAAAATTTGAAATTCGAATCAAAGAAAACCAGTCCGATATTGAATACACTCGTTAGTAAAAATAAACTGGCGCTAAAGCATAAAGTTGTTCTTTATTGCTATGCTCTCGGTGCTGGCTTAATTAAGGTGCACGCCAACTTCCACGTCGTCGCGAAAAACGCGACAATTGTATGATTCCAGTCAATGTAAATGAAACGCATTCGGATGCAGCAAGGATTTATGAATCGTATTCTGTACGGTTTACGATTTGTGCGTAGATACGGTCATTTTAAAAAAAGATTATGTCTGCTTTCATTTATTTAAATATCGTCATCGAGATTCCAGGTAGGATACCGTTATAATTGATGTTGAGCAATATATCAAGTATCTCAAGATCTCAAGTATTTCAAGATGGAAATTAAGAAGGACGTAAGGAAGATGTTTTCTAATGTTATTTTTTTATATCTATAATTATAATTTATTAGCTGTAAACGCGAAACAAGTTTGTGATTTATTTCAGAAAGTAAATCGATTACATATAACAAATGGTTCTAAAAAAATCTCTGTTCCCCAATTTCTACAATATTTAACAATATCTGTCATGAAACATCATTACATTTTTAATATTGATATCAAAATATCATTGAGGATGTCAGTGTAGAAGTATCGCTACTTATCGTTAACGATGCGTGAATCAACTGGTTTGATGGCACGAGTCACAACTGAGCATCTTTTCTTTATTGTCCCGGAACTCACTCGATTGAATCGTATTGTAGCATAAATTCAAGTACAGTTAGCTCCTAGATAGTTCGATTTATCATCGAATCATCGTTGTGCTAAGCGAGGAACTATGTCAGAAAAATCATTATCGACTGATGCGAGCAAATGGCGTCTCGTTTGAGTTGTTGTGAATCTAGACCAATTTGCTTTTTCTAATCGAATTTTTCAAACTTCTTATTGCGCTCAATTTTGTGGTCAGTACGTTAACATAGTATTTCGTTATCAACTTTTTATTAATTTCATGAAATGAAAGGTAAACTAGTTGAAATTTTCATGTTTAACTTACTTTCTTTAACATAGCCGCAAAATTATACTATATTTTTTGTTAGTAAATAATCGCAGAGAGAAATTGTCATTGCAATTTAAGAAAAAACTTTGATTAGGCAGATTTGCAATTGGGATACAACTACAAATTTTACGGTATAATTAAATGTAATTTTTATTTTTTATATTTTCCTACAAATCACATTTTAAGCTTTTTATTAATTTCTGAGTTTAAAAGTTATTTCAAAAATAACGGTTTAAAAAATATTTCCAAAATTTGGGATAAAGAAGCTCATAATTTCTAATCTTGTTATTTATACGTGAACAGCATTAAAGCTTCTGGATTTAAGTTCACTAAATTAAGCGAGTTTCTTGTTTCCACGTAATAGTTCCAGAGACATTTGTATTCGCGTAATGCGGAAGCTATGTATGTTATTTGCATTCTTCAAATTATTGTAACGTTTCGAGCTAATTCCTTATACAGATCCTATAAAATTATGAAAACTGTAATGTAGTCGTTTGTGGATTCTTAGAGGTATATAAGGTATATAAGGATTATGTAACTACATTACAGTTTTTGTAATTTTATAGAATTTGCATAAGGAACTGACTCGAAACATTGCATCGTTATGGCCAAGGTAGATTGTAATAAATCCGCAACTAGACGTAGGAATGTTTTCTGGATCGCGTCGTGAAGCAGAGGTCGAATTACTTCACCATGCCCTTCGCGCACCGAATACCATTCGGCTATTCTTGGTGTCATTATCCGCGGTAGCCGACGCTCTTGGCCACTCGTAATTAATTAGACGGTCGTATAAAGTGGTGAATACATACCGTCGTTAGTGCTTTAGCGTGCGGCGGTGCATCCACTACGTGTATTTAGTCGTGATAAGCGGAGCGTACAGTTCAACAACTTTGTAAGCGACATGTTTACTAATTTAATGTCGTCAGCTTGTGCTTTAATCTTTGACCCCAAGATAAATTTAGGCCAGTGATTTTGGTTTCTCTTTTAGAATTTCTGAAAAGGAGATATTTTTTATATATATTATACGATGCGCATCAAATCGTATGACATACACGTATGAATGAAACATCTTTTACGAATATTGAAATAAATTTTCGCGAAAAAATCAGATTTAAATCTTCGAAAATATATTCGTGATATCGCTACACTCTTTGGATATCTTTCAACGTAAACGCGTAAATGTATGTTCTCATCAACGCGCGTCCTTTCTCATTCCTCATTCCTCTTTTCTCTCTTTCTCTTTCATTCTCGGAACTATCCACATTTCAAAGGTCGCATGATAACTGCTTTGATAACTGCTTCTACGCTCGCCTATATTTGCGCGCATTTCATATCTACGAATTTCGCGCGATCTGCCAACACCTGCCAACGCGCCGTTTCGCACTTATCATTTCCTTTCTGTGACGAACAAGTCGCGTCGCTCGAAGACTTCCTCGCGAGGATATCCAGGACCCTAGAACGTCGACTCACATCCCGTGTCTCTTCAACGGTACGAACATCTGTCGGCTACTTCTCATATATCGCGTCATTTCAACTAACTGTATAGCGCTATTCTGCGAGATGGGCTATGGAAACCTAATGATTTTGAGATCGCTTTTACGTTTTATAAACTCTACATAGAGTGTTGACAGATTCTGTAAATTGCGTCAACCTGTATGACTAAAAAATCAATTTCTTTAGTTACAGTAAAGTTACATTAGAATTTCTTTTTTTGTAAAAATTTTAATCAGTTTTTGTTCATTTATTTTAAGGAAATCATTTATTTTAAAGATACTTTTATATAAAATATAAAATATTATGTAAAATGTTTCATTAATTTAAAAAGATTAAAATGTTTTATTTAATTATTTACTTCCTGATGAAAGGTACTGTTTGTAGAAGCGGAATAAATAAAGATTCTTTACTGAGATAAACTGTCATTTAATTATCTCAGGTAATTTCTCTCAGAGAATTTCTTTGCAGAGGCGAATTAATTTCACTAAATCAAACAAGGAATTAAAGAAGAAAAGTACTCTTGCGCGATATCGCAGAATAAATTGATTGGATTACATGCGTAAAACCCGTGATGACATGCGTCAGTTACAACTCGGAAACAAGATATTAAAGCATGAAGCTCGTAATCAGAATATTAATAATTGAATAGTTCTTGCAAGAGCATCTTGTTAAGGTGAGATTAGTCGTGTGAAATCGGTCAGGGCGTGGAAATGGATTGTCTCCTTAATTAAAAAATGGGTATGAACGTTTGAGCAATAGCACAGATATAAGCAATTTTATTTAGAACATGTAGATAATTTGTTATTCGGAATGTATATAACAATTTTTAAAGCCAGTTTTCCCAAAGAGATTTTTAATTTGAGAAATTAAGATTGATATTTAAGCGTGATGAATATGTTCTGTTTGTAATATTTAGAATATAAAATCAACAAGACATTAATTAAATTGTAATATTAAAAAAAATAAATTTATAATAAAAAATTAAATAGTTTTTAATTCCCGACTAAAAGCTATCTTTAGAATTTTACTCTCAAAATTTGATCAAATACAAGTACAAATAAATTCTAGAAATCTTGGAGAATAGACATAACTCTGAAGACGAAGACGAAGAAAATTAGTGGTTTAAGAGAACTACGAATGAAGATGAAGATACGTGGAAGAAGAGTCATCGAAAGAGACGGTAAAAGTCATTAACACTTACCGTCCTCATTTATTCTGAATAGCACGCACGTTCGTCGTACGTACAATGTACGAATCGGTAGAAACCAGTAGTATGCAGTTGTAATATGTAAACAAGAGCCAAGTAAATGACAGTAAGCTTGAATAAACATGATGCTACCGAACGCCGGTTATAGACCCCACGGAACGTTAATTAACATATTTAACAACCGGCCGTATTTATTTTATAAATTACTAGTGCGATCTCGGAAAAAAACCATGATTAAACTGAACGAGATAAGAAACGTGCGTTTGCTTGAGTAAATTCAGTATTCTATTGCCCAGCGGGCACGTAACGCCACTTTTTCCTACCGTTCGTATAAATTACATCCGCGTAGCGGCATATAAATTATCCCGAATAATCCGCGTAATAGCGTGGCAAAAGGGCTCGAGATTAGAAAACGTCTTGAAGAAAAGCCCTCTCGAGAAAAGGCAAATTGATCGAGTCGACCATCGAATTACCGTTCATTCAATTGTCGACAGAAATTTTTGAATCCCATTTTTCGACGTTCTCGCTAAAACCATTAGTAAGTTCATTAAAAAAATTTCAGATAGAAACATTTTATTTTTCTAATAGACTAATACAAAATAATACAAAATAATCAATTAAAACAAATTAAATATAATATGAGAAGCAACTTAGGTCTGAATTTAGTTACATTTATTCTTAATACTTTGTATTCAATTGTATTCAATAGAATTTATCCGGACAAAGTATCAAGTATATAATATATATATATATATATATATAAGATATAATACGTAATTTTTATTACATAATTAATATTACATTATGAATTTAATGTATTGTGTGATCAATATCAATATGCATAGTTTGACAGTTTTTACAATTAAATGTTTTTTTAATGTAATTTCTAAATTAATTCTTTAATTTCAAAGATAAATTAAAATTTTTAGTTATATTGTAAACTCTTTTTTAATTATCGACTTTTTTAATTCGAATTCACACGTATTTTCATCCACACGTTATCTTCATCCATTCGTCTACTCACATCCCTATTCGAGTCCTATCTATCCGTAATCCTACTTCGTACATCGATCGTGGATATGACACGCGATTTATGAAGGGATCCTACGTGCTGGCTAATTCAGCAGGATCCTTTACTCGCGATCGCTCGAGATCCGGGAAATGAAGTACGAATTAGAGTTTAATTTGCAAGGGGGGAGAGATTTTAATTTGCGAGGGATTGGAATTTAATATGACGGCATCATTCCGTCTATGATTACGTACACGATCACACGTGTAAGAAAAAATATTGTACGCCTACCTTGTGTACCTTTCACTCATATTGTTTGATCACTCATCTACCTTACGTATCATTTATCAGTATTATATGATGTTGTACATATATCTTATATATAGTTAATCTTCTGGCCAGATTGGACTTTTCGTTGGCTCTGGCCTTGAAAAATTCAAAATGATGCGAGAGTCAAAAAGGATGATAAATTTCTATTACAATTAGTACTATTGTGATTTTGTCATGTTCTCACATGATATATGTTCTCCACTTGTGGATTCATATAAATATACCGTTACTACATTGCTACACGTTATTAAAATTAATTTTAAAATAATATTTAAAAAATAATATTTTAAAATCAAGTATTTTGACGCAAAACTGTTCAACTTAGAGATAATCTAAAAAGTTCATCTGTTCCGTAATAAAATATTTTTTGGATCTTACATTACTTTGCATAAAGTCAAACTATCCGTAGAGATAGACTATAAAAAATTAGAATAAGATCGGTTTGTTATTAGAATAAGTGGAGTAATAATTATTAGTATGCACATTTTATTAAATAAATTTGATAAATATTAAATAAGATTCTCTCTATATATTTACAAAAAAATCTAAAATGTCCTTTTCTTTATGCTTGTATTATATATAATACAAATATATCTCATTTTCTCTTATTTTCTTACGCCGATTTATATAACATTTAATCCTGGAAAGATATAAATCTCAATGTGAAAATATATTTGAGAAAAGAGTAGAAAAAATGATATAAATAAAATATAGTATTCATTATATAATAATAAATTTCAACAACAATTTCCTGGTCTATATGTTTCATTTTTTTCTATTTTGTTTCATTTTACATGAATCTGCAGACAATATAAATAATTTTTAATAATATTCATTTCGTATTCATGAGATACGCGCGCGCGAACACCACGAGGAAATTTATATAATTTAAATAAAATTTATATAAAACGCCAGTATCTCGCTTATATTTTTATTTTGTCTTTTTATCCTTTCTCTTATTTTTTAATATTTATCCAAACAATTCAACTCAAAAATTGAATTATTATAATGTAAATAACATTAATTATGCTCAAACAACATTATTAAAATATATCATGCTCTAATGATGTTTTTAATTGCTATATAAAATATATTTTAAAATAAAAAATAAATATCAGAATATCCCAACAAGTAAATAAATGTCGATACAACAAGTTCTAATTCTCTAATTCAATAAATGGAATCCGAGATTAAATGTTTCTTTCTAATTTGTTCTAGTCCGTGCACTTTAAGATAACGAATCCATAAGATGTCATATATTTATTTACAATATTATATTATTATTAACTGAATATGTAAATATATCCAGATGTATTGTATGTGTATAATTAATAACTGTAATTCTTTTCTCATAGATTTGTTACTTTAACGTAAAATAAAGTAAATCCTTTTGTCACTCACTGATAATTGATGTGCAACAGCGGAGTTATCGACTATGATGATTTCGTTGATTCTGTAACAAATATAAGATTTAAATTATTAACGTTCAAAAAATAATCAATATCTTAAAAAAAGTATATACATTGAATTCTATATTCTTTCTTCAAGTAAATATTTAGTAAAATAGTTACATGGTTTTTTGCGGAAAAACTCTACTTCTTAAATACTTCTTAAATAATTTCTCTTAAGATTTCACATATAAAATTTCTTTTCTATAATTCTCGTTTAAAACAAATTAAACGAATAATAACTAATAATGTACAAATAATAAATTACTCGCCCCAAGGCTGGCTCCGCCAGCGCCCGATGCCCCCTTTTCTTCTCTCAGATTATCAGACCTCTTCTCAAGTCGCACAGGATTCACAGATAATTATGATATCGCGCGCGAACTAATTATCAATAAAAGTCTTTCATATATACATTGTACTTCGTATATACACTGTACTCCCATTTATAAAACTTAAGATATCCAATTTTGTCGAACAACTCGCACTTGAAGTCAATGAAAATGCTTCAATCTTATCGGAGGTGCGAACTGCCGGTACGAACAAGGATATAGATCGAATGAGCTTTAAAGAAAGTCCTTTAGTCCGATTACTTAGCGGCACTCCTGATTACTCAGCGGCACTCGAACGCGACGCGCAACACGACGAACCGGCTGCAGTTCGTTTGCTCAGTTAAATCGATGATGGTAGGTTATGATAGGTACGTTAGCTTTGTCAAGCTTCCAGGCCCTCAGGTACTGAGCCCACTACGTAAGGTATCCTTGTATCTGTTGGAGGGAATGGAGAGATGAAAGAACCGCTCGAAGAAATGAGCAAATAAGCATAAAGATATAAAAATGATGATAGAAAATTTTAATATATTCTTATGTGTGATAAATAAATATGTATATATTTGTGTGAGAAAAATAAAAAGGAAAATAAAACAAAACAAAGTACTTAATTCTTTTAACAATTATTCTCTACTTAGTTTTAAAAATATCAATGTATTTTTATTGCCCATAAATACATGTAATAAATCGATAATTAACGCAAAATCTTGCGAATTATATGAAAAATTAATAATAAAAGATTGAGATGTCGTGGCTTTCTATTATTTGAATCACTGTTAACAATATATGAGACGGCATGTCACTGCTCCTTTGAATGTCGGAGCACGAATGATAGCAGCAACCTAGGATAACAAAAAAAAAACGCATGTCGAAAACATATACCAAGGTATGTCAACCGATTTATTTAAAACTTTATAAATAAATTCATAACGAGTCGCGTTTTTGACATTATTTCTCACGGAATTTCTCGCCACTAGCTGTCTGCTCGAATGTTGTCGCGGAAATGATGGCTCAGCGATAAAATATTTGTATTTTAATATATATAAAATTATATTTATATATAATATTTAATTATTATATCATATAAAATAATATATTATTATATCATATAAAATTATTATATCATATTCTCAAAGCGCTGGCATTTTTTGAAAATCTTGCCCGTACACAAAATCCTTTTTAAAAAATAATAACAATATTAAATTTTCTATCGGATATAAAAATAATTTTTATTTTGCGGAAAATATTTCGTAAAATAAAAAAAAATTCTATCGTCATTTAACGTACATATTCCGACTGTAAAATATCTTCTGTTTCTTCTTCGTTTATGCCTGCGAGTTTAAATACATTATCAATTTCAAACTTTAATTTTGTAAAAAAAAAAATATATGTATATTATAATAAATTAAATTAATTAAAATACATATATTATAATTTATTGTAATTGCTATTCTATTAATTTTATTAATTCTATTAATTAATTAACTAATTTAATATCACATTGAAATGTGTCGATAAATCGATCATAAAATTGATCTATGATACTTCTCATAGATTATATCATAGCAACATGAAAATTTGCGAACAATTACATATGTCTCAAAGTTAAACATTCGCGTTAATCTGTCTTAATTTATCCATCTCAAGAGGTAATGAATCTATGAAATCTAATATACCAAATCTATGATATACTGTAATTGCTCACCTGACGGTTGCTCCGCCGTCGCCCTCTCCTGCTTTCAAATTCTGTGGTTACGTTCACACGTCACTCGTGAAAATGCATCAATATTGTACGAGTTAATTGTTAAAAATGATGAAAAAATGACGCGTACTTCGCACTCTCGATATTGATAACCATGTTCAACGCTGAGATTTTGTGAAGTGTACGAAGTATTTACTATTAATAAACGATCCGCTGTTTTCCGTCACTTAAATGATTCAATTCGTACGTTATTCCGCGTTAATCCAGAAAGAACGAATGTTGTGTATTGGCGAAGAATGCAAAGCGCGACATGAAAATCTATGTCGCTAATTGTCTTAAAAATCACGCTATGATACTGAACTTTCCATTTCTGCAGCATGGAAAAGCATAAAACTCAAGCGGTAAGCGAATCGATCAATCACAAGCGAGAGCTTTAAAATCGTAAAAATCTTGAGTTTTTGATTGTCAAACCGCCGCGAAGGATAGCGCGACGAATTTTACTACGGCCTGTATCGCGCGCATGAAGCAACGCCTAAAGGCTGCACACCAAAGTCGACTTGTTATCGCTCCAAAATTTTCAATATTATATAAAACAGATTTAAGTGAAAAAATATATATATTTTTTCTGTTCCTCACGCGTTTCAAATGCGGATTGTAAAATTATATAGTACATTCTGTGATGTATCTGCTCGGGTAAGTAGCCTTGATACGCTTACACATTGTTAATAATGAGAATCGAGTTATCGCGCGCATGGACATTACCTAATTGTTAGGGATGAATCGCGTCTTGAAGGTAATAACGTGACGAGCACACGGAATGAATTGCGACTGCCTGTCTGCTCGAGTCTCGGGGCGCGAATGATAGCGCGGCGACCTTCACTACGCAACAGTCCGTATCGCGCGCACGAAAACGCCCAACAATCACGTGTCAGTCAACTTGTTATCGTCCCTAAATTTTCAAATCATATGAAATAGATTTACGTGGTATATTCAGTTTCTCGTGTGTTTCAAATGAATTTTCGAACGAAATTTCGATGAGTGAACTCTAAAATAATTATGTAATTAACGGAAGGCTTTTCTTGCCTTAAGTGTACGTACAAAGTATTGTCTAAACTTTCATAAAGATATAGACATATATATATATATATTTAAAAATATATGTTACATTTCAAACTAAATATATTATAGATATACACACAAATGTATATATATATATATAGAAATATATACGTTACGTTTCGGTGAATGCAATTTATTATCGCTGTACATTTACATTTTGCTTCGTTGAAAGTACCAATTAATTTCACTCGATTGCAATAGAAAAGGATTGAATTATTTACGCATAACAATTAACTTTAATTGAATTTCAAATTAGATCAATATTACAAGGAAATATTTATGTTTCAGATTCAAGTCTATTATTTATATATTTCAAGTGAACGCGTGTATTTAATTAAACAGACGCCGTGAACCGGTAAGCATATCGCATAAACATCTTATTCCAAGGCTCATATTTAATAAAGTTTTTACCAAAGAAACTCAATTGAAACCTGTTTTGAGGTAGGGTTTAATAAACAGATCTTGAAAATTAATTTGATATTTGTTATTTACAAACGTAATTCGATTAAGGAGCTCACTCGAACGATTTTTGTCTTGAAATACAACTTGAATTTTCTTTCTCGCGGTTCAATACTCGAAAGAAAGTTCGTATAATTAAGGGAACTCATTTAAACAATCACTTTCTTTTTAAATCATCATGGGAAAAATTTTACAAAATTAGAAAAGTTATTAATTATTAATATATACAATATTTCAGTTAAGTGAAAAACTCGATTTGAGATCCAAAACCTATTTTTGAACATTAAAATTCATTGTAAAGTATGACAGTTTTTCATTACAATATTTTTGTATATTATAAGGATAACTGAATTGTGATAATTTTCTTGTATTGCATAAATTAACTTCAGCAATTTTTTAAGATAGCAATTTCTCTCAGCAATTTTCAAGATCGTATCATACTTTAAAAGACCGAAAATTATAAACATGTGTCGATAAACATAGAAAAATGCTTTCATTGCCCGCAAATGAAGCACATGTATTATGCGCTCATCAATTGTGAAAATTATTTTTTAAACGGGAAACAATCTGTTAATAACTCGATTACATGTGGAACGCGCGATAAAATGTTACGTGCTTCGAAACGAAGCAGAGAAATTGCTAACAACGCCTATGGCGTCGATAAAGTAACGTTCTAAGCTTCGCAAGTCATTAGTTTCTCTATTCGATTAACTTCTTTCGTTAGCGAAATTGTTAACATCGGAAATTTGCATTTTACAAAACAAACGCGCTCATCCTCCGCAAAAATAAGCGCGATGGCGAAGCCGATAGAATTCTCATCCTATAATTTCTATTTATATCCAAGGTTTGCATTGTAATTAATCAAATAAATCTGAAAAAATGGAAGCTAAATTGAATATGATTTTCAAAACATTTATTCCAAGTGCTTTCCGTTATTATTAAAATTTGAAAGTTAAGAAAGTGTAAAAGTTAGATTTTTTTCAATTAGATTTTCAATCAACTTTTATATTCTGCTTCAAGACGATATTTAATATCGCATTTTAATATGGTATCACGCATGTATTTTTATATATGTAAAATTTTATTATATTGTTATTATATCTTTATTATTCGTGACGGTATTATTTTCATTATTCGTAGCAGTACTACTTTTATTATCCATAGCAGTATTATATTTCTTCTATAATATTCCACGCTCTTATATTACATTATTCATATCATTTCAATATCTTGGAATTAGAAGAATGATATGATTTTATGCCTTGAAAGTAGAAGGAGAAGAGTAATGTAGATCGGGCATAAAATATTCGTCCTTCCATAACCAGACCGCAGAATAACGTTCCAATTTCAAGAGAGAGAGAGAGATATTAAAATTTTCATATTTTCTCTTATGACGTGAATTATATGAACGTCACTTATTTGTATTAATTGCAGTTAATAATTACTTATTTAGATAACAATCTAAAATAATTAAAAAATTTTTTAAAAGAAAGAACGTTTTTGCAAATTATGTTCCATGCATATTTCTTTTTTTTATTATTATTTTTTATTATTATTATATTATTTTTATTTATCTTACTACGTGACTTATTCTTATTGTCACGTCATATTATACTTCAAGCAACATTAAAGTAATTTTGTCTCAACAAATTTGCTGGCATAAGTCTATTACTTTCTAAGGTAGTGTTGAAAAGCAGTGTACATTTCTGCAGAATTCTGGCACACATTATTTGTTTGTTCTACTTTCACGAGTGTGTCAGCATTGGGATACAAACGAGATGAAGTTTCAGTGATATAATACGGAAACTCGCGCGTTCGAGTTTAGCGCGACCATTAATCTCTTTACAATTTTTATGTCGGGAATGTCAAAATGCTTCAAATGCCACGTTCATCGGAAAGAAACACACGGAGTGTAAGCGGATAATTTATCGCCAGATCTCGCGATGAACGGAGCGAATTCACGCTGTCATCGATAGTGCCGATTAAAGGGATCGTTAATTAACGTACTTCTTTAATGGCCGGCCGATATTACCTTATAATTGGGATTAATTTCCCCGCTTGTGGACTGTTGTTGTCAGCTGTGGCGCAACTTCTGAAGATAAAATATTAAGTACTTGATTGAGGTGAGATTGCATACCGGGAATACTTTTATAGTCTCTCTGTATGTAGTTCTTTTTGCATTGTCACTTAATGTGCCGTGCGTCTCAAGGTAACCTCGTTTTGAGCTTATTGCAGTCGATTGAAATTTATGTGTAACGCATAAAAATTACTACTAATGCTTCGCTGCAGTATAATTTCATCAATATCATTATTATTATACCTATATTCTCATTACATATTTAAAAAAAAATGAAATTATTATCCCGTAAAACTACTTCTCTTTTTTTTCATATTTATATTATTTTCTCTTTTAATTCTGCGCATTATTTGAATCTGTCAGCAAAAATTTGATTGATTAAAATTCTTAAAATTCTTAATAAATATAAACGATTGTGATATGTACGCACAAATAATAATATCTTTAGGAAATTTATATATTTATATATTTTTTGATGTATGTCTATTGCTCAATAAAAGATTTTAAGACATAAGTTTTACTCTTTTTTTGAATAATTTTGCGAAATGCGATATTGTACATAACTGAAAGATAATTATTGAACTGTGTGAGTTTTTTTTAGGGATGGTTTTTATGAATTCCGAAGCATCATTCACTTTCGCTCGAATTTTACGGCATTGAGAGAACCGAGTGAGATTAATTTTCACGGTTGCTCGATGCGCTCGCAGATAGAGTGGAGAATGAAAATCTCCGGTAAAACTAGTTGCTCGGCAAAAACTAGACGCTATTCAAAGGCCGTTTGTAGCACGCAGCGGGACCGATGAGAGAGCAAGAGGACGGACGGGTTGCATGCCCGTTCAGGAGAATAGGAGTAAAATAAAGCGGATGCGTGCGTCGGGCGCAACTTGGAAGGTTGGTCGCGGCGAGAAAAGAATGAATCTCAAGACAGCCAGAACAAAATGATTTCGCGAGGGAAGACCGCACGTGTCGTCGGCCTTAAAGCCTTTTTCTATTAATTTTTTTATTAATTGAGACGCTTCTGCATATAAAGAACAAGAATCGTCATCATCTGCATTTGCATACGAAAATTAATACTGTATTTTCCGTGAAAATTAATATTGTATTTTTTAAAGATACATATATAACACGTTTGTAAAAAAAATATTAATCGTCATTGAAGAGTTATGGAAGGTTGCTATTTTGGAGAAACTAGATGCATGAACGTTCTTAAAATAGATTTATAAAATATTTAGTTTTTCGTGTACTTAACTAAATCAGGTAACAATTGAACAATCGATATGTCAACAGCGTACCTTTTTTAGATTGCAATTTTTTATTCATCAAATAGTCAATTCTAGTTCTAAACAAGAGACAAGAAAGTAAACACTGCTAAAACTGTTCAGATGTATATCACCAGTATATCTATCTGGTAGTTTCTATCTTTATTTAGAAAATGAAAATTGTGCTAAAAATTTTTGAATCAATTCTTACTTCAAACAGGATATTATTTTATTCATGTTTTATATTGAAATTAGCTATTCACAAGATGATTGAATAATATATTTTTCTGCGTATATAAAAAATATATACATGGAAAGAATGGTTTTGAAATATCTAAAAATTTTGTTAAATACAGTTGAAAACAATTTTGTTTGGATCATCAAAATAATTATGCAGGATGTTCAAACTGGTTGTTTGAATGTTAAAATTGTTTACAGCACTATCATTGAACGCTGAAGCGTTCTACATTTTGATGTTCCAACAAAATTATTTTCAGATCTGTATTTAGCTAAATTTTTAGATACTTCAAAACAACATTTTCCATATAAAATTAGGTGAATTTACACATGGCATGAAAAACATAGTGCGTGTTTGTTATAAAAATATAAAATAACGCGAATATCTATAAAAATTTATAAGAAATTACTCTAGTCAGAATTTCGCAGTTTTTTCTCATGTTTCGTCGTTTCTATGATTTCGGGATAATACTGACAAAAATAATTACCCTTGCTCCGAGGACAACATAATCGGAATGCAAGAAGATCGTTAAATTACAATATTATAATAAGTCTATAATATAGAATTACGTAATATAGAATACGTTGACGAATAGAATAGCATTACGAAAAGTCGTATTAAGTGGTCCATTGCGCAAATGCTGCGCGAGGGAATATCAGTCGCTGTCGCCGCGTCGCCACTGTGCCGTCATCTTCTTTGCGATATTTGAATGTGCATGGGTTATTTAACCGGTTCGGTAACACAGCGGCATAACGTAAAACAACAAGTCCGGATCCGGCTCGCGGGAAAACGCTTAGTTATAGCAACGTCCTACGGTCACGCTGTTTTTTAATTTTCACGTCCACCGAACCGTCGTTCGATCATCCTCGTGCTCGCTATCGCAACACGCAATCTTACCGTCTTGTCGTTACACATCTTAATTATATCTCTACGGAATGCCACAGGCTCGCTGTTCTTTTTTCTTCGACAAAATTATTTATCAACCCGATATAGAATTACTTAATAAGCTTATTTACTCTCTTCACAAATTGATTTTTCTTTTCTTGAAGAAAAAATTCTATTTGTACATTGATATCAAGTATGTTAATTTACAATATTGCAAAGATATAGGTCGAGTTTAATTCCAAGTGATAAATACACCGCTATTGGAAATCTTTTTGATATAGCGATCTGCGATAGGCCAAGCGATAATTTAATTATCTTCGAGGGTGTTTTCTATCGCATTGATAAAATGGTTACGATCGATACCTCGGCAAATCGTTATTGGGATCGTTACGGTCAGTTCACTCGCCTTTGGTGCCTACTGATAGTATCGACACAGTTTCTTTCCTGCGGCGAAGAAAGACTGGAGCTTCGATTAACGATTGCACAAGTGCATCGTAGCGTGGAGCGATCTGTTTCCCCGAGTCAGCCCTGGCCTTCCTCCTCTTCGGCGGACTAATCATAAATCTCGTATTTTTCTTTCGCCTCGTGTGTATACTTGTCGTATATTGCGTGATTGCGTGGTTCCGATAAGGGGGGAGGCGTGCGACGTTATGAGGCAATAAATATTATAGAGGAGAGAGAGACAAAGACAGAGAGAGGAATCAGTTTAATATTCAGGGGCAGGCACCATATATAAATATATAATATGATAGAATGTTATGTAATAAAACATAGTAACGCAGCATACAAAATTTTTAGTAAAATACAGTTGATATTTAAAGTCATTTGGAGGAAATGATAAATATAGACAAGCAAATTACTTATAATGACCATGCGAAAGATTAAATGTATCATTATCATGTGTATTAATTAAAAAATTTGAATGATATATTAAATGTCATAACAATAATAGTAGTATTACGTATAAGATTATACGTAGCCTACGGTTTAAAGTCGCTGAAGA
The DNA here is from genome assembly GCA_037157785.1 of Cephalotes varians. NCBI lineage: Eukaryota > Metazoa > Arthropoda > Insecta > Hymenoptera > Formicidae > Cephalotes > Cephalotes varians. Next base: position 3,171,251 of record JANQDE010000016.1, on the reverse strand, counting down.
AAAATGATAGTCATGCACCAGCAATTTTAACGATTACATTGAAACAAAATAAAACTTAATCAAACGCTTTGCTGCATCAGGATTATTTAAAAAGAATATTTAAAAAATTATAAATTTTTCTTTTGTTAATACGCGAGTGTGTATCATTTGAAAAATCGTTTCTGTATCAAAAAGAGCAAGATTCTTCTTTAAGAAATTACGAAGCCATCAGGAGAGCGTTTGTTACGTCATCGTTAGGTATAAAACTATGCGGGAGCTGTCGTCAGCACGCAAGGGGTTAAAAACTGCAAGGGGTGGGCAATGAACCTTGTGCCACCACCCCGTACACGTGTTTTTCCTATCTCAGAGCGAGCGGAGCAGCGATTAGCGAGCAAGAGGCTTGTTCTTCTCCTATCTAACCGCCCATTCGTTTCTTCTTCCTTTTCCACACACGCGCTCGCGTTCCGGCAGGACTCGTTCCGCGGCGAGCGTCCCTCAGCTCACCTGTGACGCTCGCGAGTGCGGGGAAGCACGCATGGTTGAGTTGCCTAAGTGCATTCATGGAAGTCTAGTTCCTCGGTCGACCCACCTACCTACCACGTAAACTCTTCACCGTGACGCGCACACATCGGTTCCTTCGTTTCTTCCTCCTCCTCTTCCACAATGTATTTTCTCACGGGCACCGTTGTGTGTCCACCGTCCTCGGTCAATGGAATCCGCCCCGAAAGTGGATCCACCATTCCTCATTACTGCAGGCTGCATTACCATTTCGTTTCCCATCGCGAGGACGTATATACACATATGCGACCGCTATATTTTCCGCGTTTTGCGTGTTTCCTTTGCGACTGTGTTACCGTTAGGAAAGCAAATATGTAATTCGTAGATTTAATCAAGCGCTATTCCAGCATGCATTTTCACATTTGCAACTGATGAAGTTGCATTAGCACGGTCTATTAATTTGAAGATTAAAAAAAAACGCAGTTTTATATCATACTTTATTACGATAACAGACACAAGTGTAAACAAAACGGAACGTTCTGTAGAGATTCTTAAATAATTCATTCTTCCCTATAATCTGCCTTTGCGGCATGGTAGGACTGACGGAGTCCTACCTATTCTTTTTCCGTTCAATTTTTAATTATTTTGACAAATTTCTTAATTTTAAGTGAAAATTTTTTTGTTTTTATAGTCTCTAGTACATAAACAAGTGTAAAAGAGGTAATCGCAAATTTTTATTTGCATTGCTGTCAACAAACAAATAGTCGAAATTTGTGTTTTTTATGAAGAAAATGCATTTTTTACTAAACTATTATTAATCGAAACGGCAATTTAAATACTTATTTAGGACACTTCAAAGTATTTTTCAGAATTTTTTCAAATTTTTTGTTATGTTAAGTTTTTATTAAAAATTAATAATCTTTAAAAAATATAGAAAAATTAATATTTTCTACTAGAAATCTAAATAAATATTTCTTATAATGGTGTTCCGAGATTTTTTGGATCATTGAATCCTAATCTGAAATTTGAAAAATTTTCAAATATACTTCATGTACTGATTTTCATGAAAATTAAAAGTTTTGAATTATTGGACCGTCGTATTAAATTGACCATTTTGAATTTTAAAATTCTGACTTCTGATTTGTAATTAGCGATCCTGAGTGCAAAGTTTCAAAAAAAATTGATCTGATATAAAAATTCGTGACATAAAGGATTAAATAGCGTAATAAAGATATAACTTAAATGTTCAAATTATTGTCGCAAATAAAACGAGAGGCCATCAGGTTTTACCGAACGCAATTCCTCCGCCCACTAGGGAAATTTGTCGGACGTTGCGAATACCCACGCGACAGTAACGACGAGAATAAAGCCTAACTACAATGAGCATCCTATCGATCCTCCAACGCGACGGCGAGAACCGCGAGATACGAGATACGTAAAATCTGTCTCCAGGCGCGGCGCGGCGTATTTTAGCGTCATATAATGACGCTTTTTTTCTCCCTTCCTTCAACGTCGGATTATTATCATCGCCAACGAACATTCGAACGGCTGGCGAGCATGATCGCCTACGTGAGAGAGTTTGCGACATAGGATTCGTAAACAGAGATTGTCTCTGTGACCGTTAGTGCGTGCACGAGACGTAGAGAATAGCTGATGATACGCTGGACATTTACGCTGCATATCTAGTGCAGAGTATCTTTTTAAGAACTGCTTGGCAGTATTGTACAAATTTCACAATTAATCTTTAAATAATTAATGTTAAACGTCGTCTTGGCGGACCTTGGAATCGTTAATCATATCTGGTGGTTAAATTGCTTAGTTTTCAAGTAAACAAAGTCTATGTTATATACACATTTAGTAAATAATAAACTAAATTTGAGTCAAACTTAATAAATTTCTTGAGTTAAATTGTTTAACTTTATTATTTTAGTTAAATTATATATTGAGCACTGGCGACCTATAGGAATAATTAAAAATGATTCAAATTGAGTATAATTTGACATTACGAATTTAACAGTGTACACGACATTAACGGGATTTAAAAAAGTCCTGATGCTACGTATGTATTTTCCGTACAATCTCCCTTATCATTTCTTTAATTCTATGACCACTTTCAGTTTCCGAACAAATTAACATTATTCTTTTGATCACTGGCTGAGATCTTGATCTACGATAAATTTATTGGATTGTAAAAATTAATTAACAAAGTCAAATTAATAAAATACCTTTGAAGTCATTTCAGATTGAATTTTGCATGTAAAGTTAAAAAAAATAAGGAAAAATGTTTTAGTAAAATAGATACCCATCTTGATATTTTATTGTAGAAGATAAAAAAATATACTTGAAGACTGTGCTAAATTTATGGATGGAGGTTGCACTACTCTATAAGTACAAGTAACTTGCTTGTTATAACTTATTATAACTACGGTAATAAGATTACCACTCTTCCTATTTTGATAAAATAATGGCTTACTTTAACTTTCTAAAAGTTCATAGGTTCAGATAGGAATTTCGAGTAGAAAGTAAAGTAAAATACTTTACTGAGCACTGACTTAATACATAGTCTAATTTTCTTTCGAAACATTTAATTGGAATCTTTCGATTTATCCTATTTTTCTTCTTTATACATTGTGTATGAAATCGGATGATTATATTAAATTATTTTTTCCTTTATTCTTCCGAAAGCTATGAACATTCTTTTATGTTTTAATCCTCCATTTTTTAGCATTGTGTATGCAACCTCGTTCTTTTTCGAGCAGCGATGGAATACGAGCTTGTGCGTTGAGAGTCGATGAAGGTTCACCGATAACTTCGACGGATAAAGTAAATATCGAGCACGACAGCATATGGTGGTATATCAAACGAATTCGCCATCCTGAAGCCTCGACGCATATTTCCCACGTATTCGTCGTATATACCGTGATAACGAACGAGCGATAAAGGACGAAGAGAGTACGTAAAACGCATAGAGAAGCGCTCGAAAGGACGATGGCGAACGAGCGGCACGATCGAACATCACCGCGCATCTTCCGATGACATTACGTTCCGATAGCGAGCCGGTTAAATGGAACGCGAACGCTATTGCGGCGATATCCTGTCGAAATCAGAAAATCGCGTGGGATTTAATTCCAGCGATGTCCTGAAGAGAGGACCGATACGGTGCGAAACTAACGACAGTATCGACGGGAAGAATGCTAAGAATGTTGGAAGGATTAGTTTTGCACTGAAATCCGGACTATTACGTTTAATGACGCGTTAGTAGATCAGAAAGCATAAGAAGCGTAAAATTTATTTTGTTTAATATAATATAAGATCTCGTACGTACGACTCGCTTTTTATTTGTGGCTTATGTAACACTAGCTAATTTCTTAATGAAGATTTCATGAGTCATTATCTTTTTTTTTGCAAATCTCTGGATTTTTACATTTTTACATTGTTGCAGTTTTCTGATTTTTTAATGAAAAGAACGGTTTTGCTGAAATATCTAAAAATTTAGTTAAATACAGACTTGAAAATAATTTTGTTGGACCATTAAAATAATTATATGTAAGGAATTCAAGCATGAATGATGCTGTAAAAAATTTTAACATTGCTGTTATAACCAGCTTAAACATACATACAATTATTTTGATTAGATTTTAATTAGATTTTAATCCAACAAAATTATTTTTAGATTTGTATCTGAATAAATTTTTAGATACTTCAACAAAACTATTATTTCTGTGTACTTAAGATGCTCTTTATCCTTAACTTATAAATTTTCTAACATTTTTGTTAAAATATTTTAATTAAAAGATATGGATTTTGTTAAATATTATAATTAAAAGATATGGATAGAGACATGTTGATAGAGAATCTGCAGATAAATTTAATTCTAATTAACAGGATTCTAATTAGCAATCTGACGACACTATTTGCGTTCCAAGAGAGATTAGAACGTAAACATGTTACGGCAACTATTAGCGATAACTTCTTCCATGATGAAGCACAAATAGTGAAACTTGTGAGCGAGAAACGGAGAAATAACAGCACTACGAAAGTTATATAAGGTCTGCATAATAACACTGTGATTATCATAGAAAATGGAACATTCTTGTCCGTTATAATCCTGTAATTTAAAGGAAATGTGTATTGCGTAATATCGTATAAACATATATTAAACAAATTTTTGTCATAAATATTTCTTGTTGTAGCAGCGATAAATATTTGAAAAAAAAAACGATTTGTTTTGATACATTTTACGCATTTTGATACATTACACATATTACATTAACTCAGTATCAGACCGAATTGACTGTGCTCGAACTTTTCTTATAGGAATATCTTTTACTCGCGTATATAATCTTGGAGCACGTTTCGCGCGTCTCCGCGCGAGCATAAACAGTTTCGATAGCAGAAATCGAGTGGTTATCAAGCCGATCGCGAAAGGGGTAAGCACGATAGGTGTACAATTTGTTAAAAATTCCGGATCGACAAGTATCGGCTGCGCGGAGTGGATATTGGCTCGGTCGCGTTCGCCTTTTGAATTGTCGTTTGTCGAGGAACGAGTTCGCCGAGGAAAAGGAAGAGTCGAGAAAATAGGAAATGACTAAAGCGCGTACGCGCGATATCTGGCTCGCTCTGCTCGACGACTTTCGATCGAATCGATTCCCCGTAGCGGCATGTTGTCATCCGACTTTACAGCTTTATGCTATTAATTCTGTATTTGGAAATAGCGGCCGCCGGCAAATCCGCATGGTTCGCACGTGCAAAAAAATCATAATTATAGATTTAAGATTGAACGCGGCGAGCGAGAAAATTTATGTGAAGAGAAATTTTCAGAGTGCCTTAAATCGAAGCAACAGAAATGACAGGTGGGCGTAACTGAAATCTGTGTTCTACCAATAACAACCGGGAGTTCTTATCCGCTGATTGATCTCAGGAGCATTGAGAAGGAAGATGGTAATCCATGCCGTCGCGCTGAGGCGATGATCTATCACGGTGGTTAAAACTGACGGATAGAATAAAGTGAGTGGATGTAATGCGAAATTTTTCGATAAGACTTTTACTTTTCTCGTTCTGCGACCGAAAACACAAATAATTGTTACGTTTCCTTGTCAAACGTCAGCTAAGAAATTGAATTACGCCACTGTGTACCGTATATTGATCATCAGCATGTCATAGCAATAATCAAACTGCAAAACAAAAAACAAGATCAGAAGCGATGTCGGAAACTAGCAAATAATTCTTTTAATATTGATTGGTAAGTAACGTTCATTTGCAAGAGTGATAGAAACTGGATGTGCGCGCCTCGCGAAACTAGTGTACCAATTAAAAGTTATCTTCAATTAAAAGCTGCGAGTCGCGCGACCGTGAGATCTATTTAATTCCGATACATATTAGAAGTATATCGTGCGAAATATGACATACAATGGGAATGTGTTAATATATCTTGCATGACAAAAGACGATAATCAACAGTGTTTGAATGTTGAGTTGTACGGCCTGATCGGGGTAGGGATTAAACGAGTAAAATCAAGCTGATGCTTCTTCATCTTTGCCCGAGCCGACTTTCCCCGATTACCGCGAAAGGCCGCACGATTTGCTCTTATCTTCGCTGTGCCCCACATTCCGATAATGATTCTACGCAATCGGCAACCACTAATCTGTGTTTCGATCGCGTTTTTTTTTTCCTTCCCAACGTGCACCGTAGCGTGTTATTACCAGTGGTAGAAATCTCGCCGAACCATAAAGCAAGCGCTTGATGTTCGAACTTTTCCTTCTTTTCTTCCTTCAAATCACGGGGCTTAATTCGCTCCGTACTGCTGTCTTGGATGTAAAGTTGTTCCCTGTTCAAATTGTCGCTCGTAATTGATGCGGGTTTCGTTAATACAAGATCATAAGAACGGAAGCGATGCGTTAAATGAAACTTTATTTTTTAATGTAAAATGAACTTTTTAAATTATCTTGAGAATTAAAAAGATCCTATAATTCTCTTTTTAAAAATATTTTTCTGACTTTATCGAGTTTAAATAAATTAGAAGTCACGCGCGCGTATTTAGTTTGAAGATACAGAGACGTGAAATTCATTAAAGAAAGAATATTATTAAAATATATTCTGCGTTTGTATTTGTTTAATTAATTTTATTGACAGAACCAATCAAGAAATATATTTTCGAATATATATTTTCTACTCTAATTTAACATTTTTCATATTTCTGTATATACTAAATGTATTACAATTGAATAAATTACAAAAACAAGAAATAAACAAGAGAAAATATAAACTATGATATTTTCATGTAGGAAATAATATATATTATAGATTTTTATGTATTCACATCCATACTATAAATTTATGAACACAAGGTGTTCATAAATTATGAACACACTCCTTTAATTATCTTAATTTATTGGAAATGTATTTAATGGAGAATATAAATGTTTAACAAAATTGTTGGCAAATTGACCAATAGTCAATCTCTGTTTTTTTTTATTTGAAAATTGAGTTAGTTGTCATCGAATTAAGTATATCTGGGAATGATTAAACTTCGTCTAACTTCTTGCTTTATGCTTCATAACTTCGTTAAGTTATTAAGCTCACAAAGGAATTATAAGAGAATTTCTTACAAACTCCTATTAACCACTGAACTATAGCTGAGTATCTGGTTAAGAAAGATCCCATCTCGATTTAATATAAAGAATTATATTTAGAAAAGATAGTATCTCGAATTCAAACCGTACGTGCACTTCAATTTCATCAGCCATCATAACTGTATTTCGAACATAAGAGAGATAGAAATTTCTTTTTCTTTTTTACATATTCACATAAAACAGAAAAAGATTATCGATTCGCTTGAAAAACATGTCTGTGGCACGAAGCGAACTGCAAGCTGGAGAACAAAAATTTGTAGACGTGCGTTCCTCCAGACTGCGGATCCAACGATCGGTGATCGAGAGACCGCAGTAGCGACGAGGCAGCTTGATATTCGTCGGATGCGCGTCGCGGAGCCCGGCCGCGTATGAACGCGGAATAAATTATCCCGGTGTGTCTGTCTGGTCCCTCCTGCGACCTCTCACCGCATTTCTCTTCCTTTTCATCACACGTCGTTCTCTCTCTCTTACTCCGGCTATCTCATTCCGCCTGCTCCGGCAATCACTCCCTGTTGTCGTTCATCCCTCTCCGTCTCGCTCGCTCCCACCGCCGGAGTGTCTATAATGACTCCTCGTAGTGGGACGATACCGGAAGTGAAGTCAGAACGGCGGAACCACGACGTTCACTCAATGGAAAGTTTGAGCTCCACCGGCGCGGGCTGCTCTAAGGTGGCTACACACGCTCGTTTCTCTCGTGCGCGCGAAGGAAAATCCGCTTCTTTCGATCGGCGCGCTCGGCATTCGCGCGAACGCGAGTCACGCGCGAACAGCTCCCGAGGAAAAGTCGTGCCGTGTCGTGTCGATATCCTCGAAGAGGATCGTTGCAAGTGCAAAAGTTTCGAAGAGAACTAATTGGTTACTCGGAAGTGAAAGCGCTGGGATTTAGGGATGTTAATATTCGGATATCCAATGCAAAAGGAAGATCAAGAGGTGAATATAAGATCGGGAAAAAGTAATTTGAAGATTCAGGAACAATAATGTGAACTGATGAGAGACTGAATTACAAGTGAGTTGTGGGACATCGATTTAACTTAGCGTGTCGTGTTGATTAACGGAATTTCATCGAGATTGATGAATAAGAAAGAAAAATGAACGTCTATGGATTTGAAAAACAAGTAGAGTTGACAATTGAGTTCGCCAATTGATTTCTGTCGTCGTTGTACGAGAGTTGTGTATTTCCCATGGAAGAAATTTCGATTGAGTGATAAACTTAGAAGGAAGATGGATGATAGATCGTTTAATCAGAAAGAAAATTTGCAACTGAATTAACGAAGATAAAAAGAATCTAGAAGAAGCTTTCTATTTGAAGTTGCATTATCGTGGCAAACAGAATACGTTTTATTGTGAAGCGCCGGAAGTCTCGGGGAGCAGCAAATAACATCGTCGAGTAATCAAGGCAGCGGTTGAATAAATTGGATCGGGGATATTACAAGAACCGTCGAGAGAAAAAGGGTAAAAGAAAAATAACGCACAAGGAAAGTTGCCATTAAGCTATGGCAAAGAAAAAGCTTTCTTTCCGCGAAAAAAGAAAGAAAACGATAAATTTGCGGGGGACATCGTATATTAACTTCCGTTTCACAGTGCGCAAAAATTTAAGTTGTATCTGTAACAAATTATTTGGAGTCTCACATCTGGAAAATCAAAGAAAATGATCGAGATCGTTTTACAATTTTCTTCCTGAGGCAAATATGCTGAAAATTTTGATTCGTCAACGTGAACTTTTTCGTGAAATATATAAAGCCCGCTGGGGACAAGGAAAGTTATTTCGTAGCCGACTTCAAATGCGTTCTCTTTTCGTGCGCAACCGCATGAAAAATAGAGGAGTTTTCGCTACGCCGAACAATAAGCATTTTCGCGTGAAAGTGACAAGATGATGACGTCCTTTGAGAAAAAAAAGATCCATGTGATTTTCGTGGATGAGACAAAAGGTTGTCTGCGAAACGGAAGTCCGTCGCGTAAAAGAATGCTAATTAACCCAATTCTTCTCTAAGTTGCGTTAACAAACCAGCATACAATTTAATTCGTTGTGTTATCACCCTACGTTTTCTTAATTAAGGTGAAATCATTGTTTCTCGTGCATCAATTAAAAAAAAGGCGTACAAAACCATAAATATAAATTAATGTACCTCAACGAGAGTAAAGCATTCGTCGTGCGAAAAAATTAGCAAAACTAATTTGAGATAAACTGCTGCTACGTCTTAATGAAGGAGAACTAATGGACTTTGTAATCTTATAAGTGCTTGGACGTGTCCGACGCAGCAGCTGGTAGTCTGTCATTGCCGGGACTCCTACTCGCGTAAAACAAAGAAGTTTGCTGATGTGCGGCGAAAAGACTTTCAATTTGTACAAGAAATCGCGTCCTGGGTGGCCCTCAAACCCAAGTCATCATCTGTACATCGTCTCCTCGCGATCAGCACTGTATACTTTTCTACGATTTCTGAGCCAGTTTAAATCGTAGACTGACGATTATAGTAATCGGCTGCGACTATGGGCGGAAGGATTTCATCTAACGCCCATTATCCAAAGCGACACGCATCGGGTTGAGCACATATCCGGGGCCTGTCATTGTCGATAACTCGTTTTGCTAGGGTGACTATCGAGGGTGAAAACAGGGGATTCGAAGTACATTTGTGAAAGTGTCAGAGATGGTCAGCCAACACGCGATGGCCACCACCGTCCGCAAAGTTAAGCAGGAGAATCGTCTCAGGCGGCAAAATCAGAGCCAAGGTATACATAAACGCACACGTTAGTCTCTCCCTACTGACAGTTTACGTTCTTCATAACTTGCTTCTTATCTCCGGGGGAACCTTAATTGCAATCTAGTTACACCGAAAATGCGTATATAGCATCTCCTGCGGAATTAACGCGGACATAGTTAGAACGTAGCAGAGATATGACGTTAGTAACGCAATACACATATGCATGTATATCATTTGCGTTAAATCGTTCTGCTGTAATTGCGTTGAAAATATTATGAGACTTTAGTGCGTAAAACGTTGAGAAAAACGAGGAAGAGATTGGAGAAGCGAGAAAAAAAATATTTACGAGCATAAACTAGCACATAGTAATCGTACTTTATCTTATTTTAATGATCGGCTTATATTAATATTACTGAGCGAAATTTTCATAACCCTTAAGTGAAAATGTAACTTGTACGTTTTATTTGCAAATAAATCTTATCTACGAATATAAAATATTTTTAACACAATTTTCAGTAGACTTACGTATAATACATAGTAATTTTCTAGGCATGTCTCTTATTTGCATAAGTTGTTTAACACATTCGTGTCATAAGCTCACAGACACTCCAGCATGCATTGCCGTGGCAATGAATATATTAATATTTATTTCACATTTCTAATATGTATGCACATACACTTTTTTTTGCTAATGAAATTTTGCATCAAAATATTTTGCGTAAAAACACAAAAAATTGACAATATGCGTAAAAAGTAATATTATTATTTTATATAAAGAATTTCATGAAGAAGTTAAATAAAATTTTTAGCATAATTATACAAGGGCCAAGATCGCTGCGGCATTTACATTCGTAATTTCTTTTTCGAAACATCTTTACATATAATTTAATTTAAATTAATAAGTCATTTTTTATTGAAGTTGAAAATGTTAAAAGCGACTATGCATTTCTTTTTACAGATGAAGAAGGGCCTTACAAGCCAGTGCCACCACCGAAACCGGTGCCGAACAATCAGAAGAATCAAGACGTTCATCAGGACGAACACCGGGAGCAGTCGGTAGCTGAACGGCCGTCATTGCGAACGACTTCCGGACCGGAAAGGACCAACGTCGCGGAGGACGGGCAGGTTCGAAGTGCAGCCGGGCAGCCCTTCGCACCGGAATACAGGATGCCACCCTTGTACGGGGAGGAGCAGAGTTCGGGTCAGGCTCAACAGGCGGCCAGTTTGCAGACACACAGCAGCAAGTTCCCGGTAAGTGCGATAACGCACGTGAACCATGAAATTACTGGCATCATTACTTTTGTCAATCACTTCCTCGCCATGATTTGCGACATTTCTCCGAAAATTATAATTGCAACGTTCTGTCAAATCTTTTTTAATGATTTAATTTATTTCTATCTTTCCTTCTTTTTTCTTTTTCTTCTTTTCTTTATTTTTAGTAATAATTAAAGAAAAATATGTTCGTGGAAAAATATATTTTTAGAATTATATTTTTGTTATATAAGTTTTATATTATAACATTTTAAAAAATATGAAGATTGAATATACTCGATATACTTGATGATGTTATGTATAGAGGTGTAATGATCTCTTTTGATATAAATAAAAATAAAACTAAAAATGGATAAAGCATCCGATCAAGATAGATATAAAGACGGATGTCTATTGACATTATCAGCACTTTTTTATTTTAGTAAATATATAGCATAATAGAATATGATCAAATTACGTATCATCTTACTTCTTTTTAAATTTTATCAAATATTATCTTTTTAATAAGATGATTTCACAATATGGAAATTAATGAGCCATAAAGATTATGAAATTGAAACATAATATGCTCTTAATATAATAGTTTTAAAAATTAAAATCGTGATAATTTTGATCAGTTTAATCAGTGAGTTTAATTTCGCAAATTATAAAAAATATATTTTAATATTGTTAACATAAGAATTAATTCTACTTGTATTACACACAATAAATCAAAAGTCAAAACCGCATATAAAATTTTTTTTCGTGTAGAGAACTTTTTAACTCAGCTTTCTGCTAGAGCTTATCCGGGACCAGTGTATCTTTGCTAAACGAACAGGTCACTAATTATCCTATGAGGATGAGCACGACACCTTGCTCGTTTCATGTCGCCACATATACTGGGAGCAATGAGACCAAAAAGAATTGAGCGACGCCGCGACGCATAATACAGGCAGTGGTGGTACTAAATCTTTGCCATCCCGCTACAAACACTTTTTTTGCGCTTCTATTGAATGCATCTTTTCACATTTTTTCTAGTCTCGTGTATCTGCATTTCGTAATAATTTTTTTTCTTTCTGTTATACTCGCTCTCGACGGTCCCTTTTATCCTGAAATTTTTATCAAAACGGATACATCGCCGTGGCTGACTCGTGTTCGTTTGTTTGAAAAATCAAAGCGTCTATTTAAAGAATATCGTATATGTTACTTTTGACAAATTAAATTTCGCGTCTGATAAATAGAGGGAAAATTTCATTATTGTTCTCACAACTCTCTCCAGTTGATTATGTTTGTTTGTGTAAGAGATATTCACGTACAGTTTTTTCACCGAAATAACAATATCGATGATAATGATATATAATACAATATCTCTTGGGATAACGTACTTATTTATTGGTTTTTAATAATTTGATAATTTATACTTATGAACGAATTAATTAACAAGCCATTGAGCTATTGAGCACTTTAATTTCAAATGCAAGTTGATGAAAATTGATCAAAGGCATTGATGGATATCTTTATAATTAAATACATGTTTGCAATGGCTGTATGAGATATATGTTAAAAGAAAGGATTTTAAAATTTAAGAGCTTTATTCGTTTACTAATTTAAAAAGTCGAGTCTTTTCATAAAAATAGAAAATAAATCATAAAACATAAAACTATTAAAAATAATGAAATAATTTGTTTAATAGTCATGAAATTATTACAATATGCCAATTATAAAATACACTTTTCAAATGGATCTGAATTAATCTTAATTTAAAATCTCGTTATACATGTTAAATATAAAAAATGTAGATGACGACTTCTTTTGAAATTTTCTAAGGAGAAAATCGCTTCAATCAGATTCATTAATAAATTCATTATTAAAACGAAAGTTGCAGGTTCTAGGACACTGGATACACGTCCACGAGTAAGTTAGACTTTCTTTTCTTCGAACGTTATTTATAGCTGCCGTCGTTTGCGCTTTCGATCGGACACTCGTTAATTGTAGAAACTTTGATAGTGTCACCATTTCCCGTTAATGATTCCATACAATTATCAAGCTACTGCGCTGATGACGCGACGCGTGCGATTTTCTGAATAAGGAGATTCAACGCGTACGTTTCGATGCGTCTTCTTGCGAAAATCGGAGTAAAGTATAACGAGAAGTAACGAGTAGAATTCACAATGTCACGCTTTATTCGGTATAAACGGTTAGACTTTCTAGAATTATACTAGATTTCTTGCACACGGCGAACCGGGCTCAATATATAATGCCGCTACGGGCGAATCGAGAAACGCCGAAGCAAAATTTTTGCTGATAGTTAAAATTCGTAATGAGATGAAATTTCTACACGTTACCTCAGACAACTATTCAGTCACACATTTTTCCATCAATATAAATCTGGAAGCATTTGAACGACAAGTTCTGCACTCAATTGCATTATCTCGTGTTTTATCTCCGCCATCAATTATTATCACATCATTATCTCCCCATTGACGCCCGTAATTCATTTTTAATTTCTAATTTTCTCCATTGTCTATCGAGGTTTATCTTTTGATTCTCGTCGCCTGACCTTAGCCAATTCCAGTTAATTAACTGAGCGCGTAATCACGCGGTACGAATGGCGCGCGTTGATCTTCCGCGTTCGGCGTTAGGAATTAGCACGCGGTCCATGGAGAAATCTTCGGTAACAGTTCGTTGTACGCTAGTTACGTTGTTCTTGGGAAGGTTCTCAGAGGTTCTCCACTCTCAAGACAAAGGGGGAATCATACGCGCGTACCGTTCGCCGGAAGTCGGGTAAGGGGGCCTTACTCGCGATAGCCGTTTAGATATATACCGCATTTCTCCGCAAGAATCGGCACGATCGTAGGTGAGAATAAATCGGGGCAATCCAACGTTTTACCTTTCGGTCTTTGCCATTTCAGCCAGTGTCTTTATCGTCAATTCTCCGCGCTTGCGTTGGCTCGTGTGACGTCATGTATACGTACGCACGCACGCATACGAAGAGGAAAATTCTAAAAGGAGCACGGCCCATCACGCTGATCGATCAGAATATCCGAGTCAATTAACCCTTTTTCGTTATCACGTCGCAATCGTCCTATCGTCGTTTTATCGCGTGGCATAAAAGTCTGCGGACTATCAGCGAGTTAATTCTTCTTTAGAGAAAAACTGTTTACATTCTCGTGCTTGGATCGTTGCTTTGTGCGTTTATAATGGAAATTCAATTAAAGTGCGGAGAATTTTGTTTAAAGAACCGATAGAATAAGCTTTGACTTTGCTCGTGAACAATTCTTTATTTTCAATTGTAATTTGAAAAGCATTAAGTAAAAGAATTTATATTTTTGATTGATTTAATTCAATTAACTTAATTTTATTTAACAGACTACAGAATATCTCGAACGCAATATTCACATACACATACACATTTGATTGATACTTCAAGATTGAGGGTTCTGGAATGCTCGGCCTTCAACGAACAATGCGAACAACAATAGCAGTCACGTTCGAGATTATTGCCACTAAAGGAACCGCGTAAAAGACCGTCCTCTATCAAAGATTCAATGTATCTTAAGTGCCGGGCACAAGAGCCGTAGTTAAGAGGAAATCCAATATCAGTGATGCAGTCGTTCGGGATTCTATCACATCCCATTATCATCCCCGGAAGGCGCGAATCGATCGGTATTTTTATTCGCAAGCTTACGCCCCGACACACCGTGTTACGCGCGTTCTCGTGACGCCGTTCCTCTATTAGCACGCTTTATTTCTTCCGCAAAACATCGCCACTCCGTCGTACCTCGAGCTTTTTTTATAATCCAGCTTTATGACGCAATACACCGCCGCGTGTGTGCGTGTGTGCGCGCTTGTGACGTGTGACGTCACATTCCGTCGCCATCCTATGACAGATGCCGATGTAACTACCAGATCTTTTTTCGAAAAAGAGAAATACTCAGTCATTTGGATTATTTCCAGGAGAAGAAGCAAGCAAAGCATGTAGCAAACGGTAAACAAAAGATGAAGAAAATTACGCTATTATATATTTCCCAATTTTCCGGTAAATTTTCCTCTTCGTTCCTCTTCTGTATTTCCGCTATATCCTTTACGTTAAATATCGTCGCTTTATTCTTATTGTCAAACAATCCAAAATCTATACTTATCGTTAAATACGAAAATTACAAATCTTTAACAAAAATATATTTTTGTTAATTTTTTATTTTCATCATTATTTGCACAATCGGAAAATTTCTTTGATTATATCGATTCATAAATTATGTCTTGCATGAAGCCTGCAACTGACTCATTTCTTTTTTTAAATAATACATGAATCATATATTTAAAAAAGCAAATCTATTTAAAAATTATTTACATGAGAATTAACCCTTTCCGTAAACAGGGGTATTTCGAATTTGATCGATTCTATTTAACATATCTATGAAATTTTTTGTAACTTCTAAAGACACCCCCAAAGTCCCTTCCTATATTTTATCTTTTTCTAAAATAAAGTATAAACATTTATTCTACAAACTTGAAAGTATATTCATGAATTTTTATAAATCACTTTAAATAAATGAAACAGTAACTGGACTCAAAATATCCTTGTTTATATAGATAAGTGCCGTTTTTTCCATAGTATTGTAAGAGTTAAATAACTTATCTCTAGTAAAAAACATTTTATATTTGTGATGAAATTAATCTTGGTTAAATTTGTTGCATTAATTATATATATATATATATATATATATATATCTGAGTGTTAATTTAATATAATATTATATAGTAACATAATGTGATTGTGTTATTTGAATATTTTGTATTAAATTGTGATATTTAACATTTCTTAAAATAATATAGTTATAAATAAGTAAACACATAATATGAAAATAATATAGTTTTAAAGCGTCTGAGATAAATAAATAAAATGTACGTGTTAATTTAACATATTGCAAATAATAATTTTATTAAAAAAATATGCTTTTACAATTTATTTCTAAATTGACAAAGTGTTACATTTTTTTGTGTTTTTTTTCATAATATTTGTATTACTTTCTAACATATTTATCTTGTACTAAATTATAATAACAGAAAAATTTAGATGGACCATGTAGTACGTGCAAAATATGTGAAATTTAAAGTGTGTTTAAAATGTGTTAGATCTAAACACAAATTTTCTAACTGTATGGTAAAACATTAATCAAGGTGAATTGTTATCTTATCTTTTGCGCAATAATTATAAATGATTTGTGAAAAACTTGGCAAAGTCATATTTTATCAAAAATGCGATATGTTCATATATAAATGTTCATATATAAATGTATATATATTGCGTTATTTTTACTCACTTAATTATACATTCGTATATGATACATCGTATATCATCGTCAGAAAATCGCGTATTTATATATCGGCGATGTTCGAAGCAAATGAATGTATTAATATTCGAAGCCCGGAGCGTAGAATTTCTCTGTTTTTTGCTCCCCTCTCCGATTTCTCACGAAAATCCGTAACCGCATATCCAAGGTTGGACGTTAGGAGAATGATTAACAGCCAAATACTGTGCTTATCTCCCGTACGACGCGATCGTTTATAAAAGAACTTTTCTTGCGTTTCCCGACGCGATTCAGCGAACGGGAGTCGAGAGTCTCGGGGAAGTAAATCTTGTACGAGATCGCGCACGAACTCTCGTACGTGCACGTACGCGAGCGTAGTTACGTATCCGCAGGCATGATTATGCACGGGGCTTATACCTATCCGCGTGCATTTATTTTCCGCGGCAGTAGCTCGTTTCATCACGCTTGCTTTCTTCCGAGCGCGATGCCCGGCGTTGTTGCGGCGATATTGCAGCCAGTTTAGTTCAGTGACACCTACTCCGCAGCGCGTTATTACGCGCACGCAACGAACGCACACGTCGCGCTCGCCGCGCGGCCGTGCACGCACTTTGTGTATCATCGTGCCGTGCGTGCGAACTCGCTTCGACACGGATGCTCCGCCTGGCGTGGACGCGGCCGAGAAAGCCGCACGGAAAATCTCTCGGCGCGCGATGGCCGTTTGCGGCAGTCTGCGGGCTATATCGTCCGTTTGTTTTTGCTCTGTTTACCTAGGCGCATTTACAGCGCGCCTCTCAGGGTGCGCTCGGTTGCGCGTGAGCTAAGAAAAGAAGCTTATCAACAGATTAATTTGCTTTAGCGTGTCAATTATCTTTGCAGAAGCAATTTAAAGAAATTGCGAGATTGGAAATTATGATAAAAAAATTTAACATAAAAATTGCCGAAAGAAACAGAGCGTAGTTTTATTTATGCGTGAGCTATGAAAATAATTAATAATGATCTGATTTATTTTAATATGTTAGAATAGTTTTAATTGGAAGAAACTTTATAAAAATTACACATCTAAAAATTATAACATTAAAAATTAAAGTAAACTAAACTAAAAATTCATATAATAAGAAGCGTACATGATAAGAGCAACTAATAATAATGATTATATTATTTTTATTATTAATAATTAATGCTAAATCTTATTCTGATTCTGTCAATTAATTCTGTTGTTCATATGTTATTGATTAGCTAAAATGTGTTATTAATTAGCTATTTGGGAATTATCAAATGAATAAGCAATTTATTCATAACGTAAATAATATTTGTAACGTGAATAAATTCGGTGACTCTTTCCTGAATGATACTACCCTCAGAAAGACATATTTTAAGCAAATGATAATCTCTTCCGATTGCAGATAGAACGCGAGTTGATCCTGTCATCGGGAGACAAGAATTCCAAGATTCCCATTCTTCACGAGTACAAACAGAGGACCACCGGAAGAGTCGCTATTGCGCCGGATGCGCCGATCAAACAACAGGCCTGGGTTCAGGAGGTAAGTCCGATCTTCCTCAATAACGGCGGATAAACCGCGCTGTTTTCTTCGCTGTCTTTTCTTCCGGACAATAGCGGCTAACGTAACGAGTAACGAGATGCTTAGGTCACTTATTGTTAGTGCATTCTCTTCCCTTGCCTCGTATTTCTTGCATATATGCGTTCTCTTATTATCTAAAGTATATAAGCGATACGTTTCTCGACAGTAAATATAAGTTTAGCAATCTAATGGATCGTTACGTTCACCGAAGTTGATAAACTTCTGACGGTAGCTGGAGTGAATGAAGTTTTCGTCCCACTTTGAGGACGGGTTCTATTGTCTGACGATCATTATGAAATCCCCTCAATTAATCAGGTCACGTGTGTGCAACGTTGTACACGTGCCACCTACGCGAGCTAGTAGGCGTCAGAAATGCGTGTCAGGCATTTCTTTTTCCGGTTTTATATGTTAGCTTTTTTTAACGGATGGGCGTAGAAATTGATGCTGGATCGAAAAATGATAGATGTATATTTTTCGTTTATTTTGTATGTTTTTTTTAGATTTTATCATCTATATCGGTACAGTTCTCGTGATTTCATTATCGTGTTTCTTTGATATTACGTATTCTATTTAATTTGCTATTTTTTATTCAATATATATTATTTTATTTATATTTCTATACTTTCTTATATTTTTTACTTGTTCTATTTTGTTAATACTTTGGTATTACATATATTTTTACAATTTATTATTTATTTAATATCTACTAAAAAAATTTTTGTGAAAAGTATTTTTTGAAAACTATTTTTTATTTTTTACGGCAAGTTATTTTTTTATTAGTATTAGTGTAACAAAAAAAAAACACATAACGTAACAGCAATTTAGTTTGTTTAATGGAGAGACTCAAAAGTTGTATTTTTTAATTTAATATCTTCAATTTAATTATTAGTTAAGGACGAAACGTCTTCGTGATCATACTGAAGTAAATTACATCCTGCACGATCACCACCGGGTGAGATTTGCGTTAATGATGTGCTATGAGAAAAAAGGACGACATTGCTGTATAATGACATTCCCGTGTACATTACAAAAACAAGACAACTTTAACAGTTTACGCTAATACACTGTAAAGCAAATCGGCTTCTTTACGAGATTACGCGCAGGATAATCTGTACAGTTATCGGTCCTCGGGGTAGTCGTTGGCCGGTCCTATTGATCCTAGGACGATGTTCGTTTATGGAATGCTTCGGGCGTTCTGTTCTGAAACATTGATGCTGCAGCTCGCGTGCACTGCGTGTGCCAACAACGCAATAAATACAAGTATTTTTTCCTTATATTGCACTTCATCTTGTGATTCAGTCAACTTTATCATTAAACTGTCCTGATCTGCGCGGCAAAAAATTAATAAATTTTCCAGCTGATTTTTCAAAAGTTCTTCAATTCTTATAATGGCTAATTTTTTTGTTTTTAAACGCTTAAATTGTTTTTTTTTTTAAATATCGTGACAGAAAACGCTGCCGTTGAATTTGGAAAACGAGAAGGAATGTTTGATTAGCCATAGATTACGATACAAGTATCACGCGAGCATACCGCGAAGGGATCGCCTTTCCGTGATTTCGCACTCGAGCCGACGAGCTCGATGCGCTCCGGTGTGCAGAATGACCAACTTTCGTTGCCTTTCGAATTACTTAAACCTACTTTACATAATACACATCATCGTGCGAGACGACACTTAATCAGCGCCGAACGTGTTCGCGGCGCGCCGTGCCGGGCAGGAGGCACGCCGTCGTAGACCCATGTAGCTCGTAAACCTATTTCCAGCGCTCTCAGAAGCCCCGGGTGTTGCTAACTTCGAGGATTCCGAATAAGTAAATTTTTTCCTACTTTTGTAGAAGCCACGTGCTGCAGCTTTCAGCCTTGTTTTCTCTTTTTAACGTCACGTACGGTCGTGCACCTCTACGGCTTTGCTTTAGAGCTACAGTTTCGCTGTAAAAGTTTCTCCTTCAATGTGGAAATGCTATAAATTGAAAAGTTCGAGACCGAAAAAGTGCGCGCGTACGTAGAATATGCGGAATGCAACATTATTTTTCATGTTTTCTTTTTTTTTGTTCCTATTTTCTCAAGAGAAAATAATTCTCTCTAAAAAATTACATTTCTACATACATTTTGTATGTTGTCACAATTTCTTTCTAAAAAATGCAAAAAAAGAGAATTTTAGATTTTTAATTATCATCTGTTTTAATAATATAGAGGACGAAAAATGGATAATCCGTATTCCCCCTAATTTTGATATAGGATGTTTTTTTCATATAGTGTACAAGAATACTCAAATAGATTCCGGTCGTTTATCTTTCTTTGTTTCCTTCACGAAGAGGCGCCTTCTCTTATATAAAAGGCATTCAAACGCGTCATTGGGGAGTCGTGATTTTTTTCGAAGCGTAGCGCGCCGAGTACGAAAAACTCCGCTTTTATCTCGTACGGCTGTAATCCCGGCACGGTATCAGCGTGGCCATAAGTCAGAGAGCCTTTTCCGTATGCGCGATGCGTGTCCGCGGGGCCCTATGCGGCCGTTGTTATTCCAGGCGCATCTCTCTTCCCGAGAACCGTAGGATTCAGTGCGTTAACTTTGAAATTCCCCGTGCAGCCGAGGCAACGCACGCCGGTCATCGCGGCCGATGTCCGACGTCCTCTTTCGAAGGGAATCGTATTCGAAGGTCGATAACATATTATTTTATTTTACGACCATCGCCGTCATTATACAGCCAGAATCGAATCATATCTTACGTCGCGTCGCGTCACCGTATTCATAATCTCCCATGTTACGACTCGAAAAATTTACTAATAATTTATCAATGTTGCCCTAAGGAGACAGAGATAGTAGAAAGTTTGTAATGTACAATTTATATGATGACTAAGAGATAGTTGATTTTTCTTGCCTATATATTAATATAAATCTTTCTGATCTCTCGTATAGTTAATGTCATAGTTTAGAAAATTTAAATTATAAATATACCTTGATTTAATATTGCATATTCTTTTTATTGTTTTGATAAATTAAAATTTTTCTGCTGCAACAAAATTGAAAAATTTTTATTATCTTCTTAATTACTGATAATAGAATTATCTATCCTTTGTAAAATTATCTCTATATTAATAATAAACAAAACAATCATGCTACTTTCTATTTCGTAGAAACAATAATGCTTTGCGTTTATTCTCCATTTTCCCATCTTTGCTTTGGCCGATGGTACATCTTTATAAAACTTTCATCTTAATGTTTCGTTCGCTAAAGCGTGTTTGCGGTTTATCGAAACATTACTCATTTGGTGTCCTCTTTGCAAGGGAAGATAAATCCCGCAAATTACGTCCCGACAACATCCGTTTGAACTATGAATCTCTTCTACGGTCGCAACGGTTGACTTCTTCCTTGTCTAGAAAATTATGTATCTGGGATAGTTCGACTTTGCATAATTTCACGACAGCCGGTGCCGAACTACGATCGTTAAAATCGCGAGGGCTTATTTCACTGAAGTCACCGCTTTTATTAAACGATTTTCTCAGCGAGGAAACACGTTTTTGGGAACGAATTTTAGATGAGTTTCACTTGCTGGAAGTTAGATGATTTTGGAACACTGCTTGTATCATAAGTGCACGCTTCATGCTATGAATTGCTTCTCGAAGGAAACCATTTCTAACTGTACGCAAAATTAAAATGTCATGTCTCGATTCGCGATTCTTATTATTTATTTTCCTGTGACACAAAAAGAAAAAAGAGAGAAGAGATGATATTGCTATATATATTTTTTCCAATTTACTTACTAAGCTGAGTAGTAAATTATCATTTCTTAAAAATTTTGTAATATAAAATGAATAATTAGTTTCTAACGATTTTATAATAATTATTACATTTGTAATTAAAAAATATTTCAGAAATAATTATTCTGATCACCATTAGGTATAAAAAAGACTTTAAGTTAATAATTAAGTTGTCATTTTTAAAACATTTTAAAACTTTAAAAAGAATAAATATGAAGAATAAGAATTTTTTAGAGAGAAAGTACTGATTCATTTTTAACGCGATATTTTCAACATGGTTTCTCCTGCACCAGAAAGGTTTTTATCAAAGCTTAATATATTTTCTCCATTGCTTTTTGATGTGTAAACTGCGTAAACAACTTTCCACTAACATAAATTAATGTGTGCCCGTGCGTGGCGAATGATTTAATACATGAATTTGCTAACGACGGCGAAACTTATTCAATTTTAATTAGACTTTATCCTCTCTCACGTTTAGGTGTTTTTAACCAGCTTACGCATCGATGAAAGACAAGTTTCATCGATGCGTAAGTTGATGAGTGCCGACTTCGCGGGACGTTGCTTTTTGATGCTGTCGATGCATAATTAACGTACTTCTCGTTTGACGGCTTAATTGGACGCATCTAACGAAACCGCTGTTGCGGAGTTAGCGGATTTACATGGTTACGTTACATTCCCTGTAATTTACGCGATATTTAGAGGATATTTTATTAACGATATGCTGATAATTAACGATGTGCGCTCATCGTGGCAAATACGTTTTTTTTTTTTTCAGGGAACTCAGATGCAGGAAGTAAGACAGGACGGTCAAGCGAGGAATTATCAGTCACAGGACGCCTACTCGTAATTACTTCACTTACTTCACGCTCACGTTGAATTACGGTTCTCCTGTAAAGTTACGAGAGGCCTGCATGCCTGTTGTTTAATCTTAGATACCAATTTTGTTTTTCATTCTCGCGTTTATCTCGTTTATTGTCGATACAATCGACGCTAAGTCAAATAAATCTCGATCGTTAATATTAATGCATGAACAACATTATTGTACCTATGGCGCGTATTATAATAATTTGTTAATACTCTCGAGAGATTGAACTTCCTATTGTCCTGTATTCAGATCGTCTAGCGGAGCGGTGCCGAGGACAACGAAGATTGATGAGGAAAAAATAAAGTCACTCTCCAGAACTTATCACACGATTAAGGACATGATCTCGAGCCGTTTCGGACCGAGTCGCAAGGACGTCGAACCGGAACCGGAAGCCAGTCTAAACAACGTCACGGAGGAGCTCCGAAAGTCGAGCAGGAGCATCGACGATGACGAGGTCAGGAAGAAGGAAGGGATTTACGGAAAACCCCGTGCGCAGGAGCCGTCGGTTAATGTGCAACAATATTCAAAGAATGCTTACGGTAAGTTGAACGCGACCGAGCAAGATGCTGGTCGGGCAATTAGACGCGTTAAGGCGCGATGCTCAGCGAGATGCCGTTAATTAGCTCATAAATGTTGATGAATTAATTTAAGGAAAGAGTCTGTTGAGTGGAACGTTAAATGACGTAGTTGCATGTTTTATAAATATGAAGCGGTGTGCACGCGTGCATGGTCTGCGTGCAACAGACCTTTTTGCTTCTTCACATGAGTTTTATTATTAATAAAAAATTAATGTAACGCTATGAAGATTGTTTCTTACAGAAGAAATATTTTTTGTTTATTAACTTGTCTATACAAACTTGTGACACTAATTAATCAATTATTATCGTACAACTAGGAGTTTATATAATTAATCACAATAACTGGGTCACATTTATTTTGCCCTTTATTAATTTTCAATTTTGTTATTTAAAGTTCTTTTGATGATAAATTTGTTTTTAATTATAATTAATTTGTAAAGTGTAGAAATACATGCTGCTATTTGAAGTAATTGATGCAATTTAAAAAGTTGCAAATTCCATTCGTGATCTTCAAATCGTCTTGAAATGACGTCAAGGTAACATTACCTGTCACAGGTCTTGATTGATGTTAGAAACTTATTGGATTATGTATTCTCTGATTTTTGTTTAATAAGCAAATTTATCTCATCGCTCGTAACTTACAACTTGTCACTTACAACGTGCACGCGACGCGACGCGAGACTTTCTTCCTTTTTACGCGACGCGACGCGACGTGTTATTCGCACTCGCTCGTTATGCAAACCTGTAAATTTACAGTGCACGGAAACGAGAGCTTTGCACGCGCAATATCGCCGTCATTATTTCGCGATCTACTCATAAGTTTAATACACAAGTATAAATATCTTTCCATGTAATCGTTCACTCAAATCGAGATTATCATTCGATAAATAAATGTTAAATTTCTATGAACGGATGTAAAATTAATGATTCACAGTTCTTAACTGTCGAATAAAATACGGGAATAATTTTAAAATCTTTTATGAGAGGAAAGGACGAACGTAATATTGATAAGAAAAAAAATTACAGCCGTCGACTCGTCGAATATTTAAAAGATAATACGCATATATGTTGAAGAAAGTCGATAAAATCGACTATAAGATTTCATGTAGCTCGACTATTTCCGACGTTGTTTTTATGCAAAGTTTTTCCTTTAATATCTCAAATTTTGTTACGTCATATGTATAATTATATCTTTCAGCGTTTAAGCTCTTCTCTGCAATTTTCATACTCTTAGCGTTTTAACTTTTCTCCGTAATTTCTATGACCGTAATAATGATTTGTTTACTAAATGTGTGCTTCAACGTATGTTGACATATAAATAGGGGAGAAACTTTCCTTTTAATTAACTTCAGTAGTGTGCATTGCATATTCATACATTTTAGCATTCCTATTAACGTTCAGAATGAGCATGTACGTATATGATGCAACGTTTTAATTTCAATACTTGGGTATTGAAATTACTTCCAGCTTTTACATAGTACACGATGCATTTTTAACATGTAATTTTAACCAGAAATATAACAAGTTTAACAGAGAGTATTTAACGAAAGAAAGGAAAATAACGACTTTTTTCTTTCTCCACGCTATATATACTGTACGGTCTGTGCTCGTATTAATTTTCTTCTATAATGAACAAAAATAATATAGAATATCTCAATAATATAGAATTTCTCTCATTGTTCAGGTCAATATGGTCACTCATACGGCTATCAAAGCAACCAGCAAAATGTACCTTTACCAGGCCAACTGCAGCCGACCGCGGCTATTCAGCCGAATTTACCAGGGCAGAGCGCTCAGCTTCACGTGACCCACCACACTCCGCCAGGAGGAATTCAAACAGTTCATCAAACCCAAGTTCCTGCTTTCGGCCAAACCGCGACAGGTGCACAGCAGGTGCAAAATGTTACGAGGGAGTATATGGTTCAAACACCGGGCGGTATGACCGGACAGCAAATACATCAAGGGATCCATCAAAATCCCACGCAAGCGCAGGTACATCTTGCAAAAAAAATGTTCATGTCGATATCTAACCTTGATGAAAATCACTGGTGAATAAATGATGCGAAAATGACGTTACATTAACAACTTTCCTGCCTTTTAGAAATCTCTTAGAAGTCAAAAGTCAAATTGATCAATTCTATAAAATAAAAGAATTGATGAAATTACGAATTAATTATATGTTTGGTACTAAAATTAAGAATTTCATTAATAGCGAAAATGATTAGTTTGCCTTCTGAGAGTCTTATATTTTGGAAAAGAGAACGCAATGTGACAATGCAACGGAATTTATAAAAGTATTAATTAAATAATATAAATTAAAATAATAAAAATATATATTACAGATTTTTATTTTACTTCTTTAATAAATAAAATTAATATTATGATGCCGTAGAATAAAATGTTATTCGTTAATTATTATTTTATTAAATTAACGGAACTTTTTAATATTCTTTTTTTTTAACATGTGTACTTTTTTCCAAAAAGGCGATATTATTCAAGAGAGATATTTTTTATATTTATTATCTTTAAATTAAAAAATAGTTTTTTTCCTCCTTCGTTCTCTTAAATTCTAATTTATTAAAGCATAATTTATTTCATTTAAATTTTTCTTTACGACAAATTTAAATTGCTTTTTGATAAGAAAAGATAGACATGTACGTTTATTTAAACGAAATATATTCCGTAATATTATTGCGTGTAATCGGCACTTTTACGAGGGTGCGGATATTTTTTGCATACAGGAAACAGAGACTCACCGGTGAAATAAAAAAAATAAGTGTGTCATAATTTTTTCACCTGTCGCTTTATAACGACATTTCCTTCATGTAAATTCGAATAAAGTCATCCAATCAATCATGTCTCATACAAAAGTTACTGACACGGAATCACACGGAACATTAAACGGTATAATGTGATGTTCGAATGATAACCCAATATAACGTAGCGTGACACGGTTCGCAGGAATGTGTTCTATCTATTGTTTGATACTTGCTTTTTTAGTCGCGCGCTAACATTTGTTAAATAGCGATCGGTATAACGATAGTAAACACATGTAACAGAAGACGTGTTACAGAGCGCTAACAGTATGCAGTATTATTCATAATGACGCATCTCAACAACTTTCTATACTGTTGCGTACGCGATGAGAAAGCTTCGTAAAGAAGTATTCATAAAATTTACATAATCATTCTGAAAATTGTACAGGATTACTTCTTTTTATAATGCAATCTATGCAATGATCGTTGCACGATTATTTTTATGGTAGAATAAGAAAAAATACAAAAGAGAGTTCTAACATGAAAAATAACGATATATAAATAAAATTCACAATTCTTTTGTGTATATAAAATATTATTTATAATAATAATTATAATAAAATAATAATTATCTGAACATTATCAATTCGCTACAAAAGTATACAAGCAAATTATTGAATTAACTTATTGTTGACATTCCAATGGTTGAACAATTTAAAAACAGAATATTATAAGCGTCGTTACGAATAAATATTTCTGCTTGTAAAAGAAAATTAAATAGTTATTGAACTCTTAGAGTAAATTTATCGATGTCAATACATGCGTCTCTAAAAGATAATTAAAGCCTGACTGAAGTAGATTTCCAATAGAGGTTAGAGGTTCTACAAAAAAAACAGATAGGCATTCATAGATAGGATTTAACGGTAACTTATTGTTAACGAGCCGGTTGGTTGGTTCAGGGACAAGGTACGCAAAAAGCATCTCACGGTTTATCCGTACAGCAGCATCAAGCGGGCAACGCGATGCCGTCAACGAGTCCAAGTTTCCAGAGCCCTCAGCAGTTGCTTCATCAGAACCAGAACCATCATCAGAGTCCGCGATTTGCGCAGCAACACGCCCAGAATATGCATCAGCGTCAGCAATTGATCCAACAGATGCATCAGCAGCAAATGGCCGGTCAGCAAGGTTCACAAACTACAAACACAAGAAGCATGCAACAGTCGTACTTCCCGAGCAGCGTCTCTTATCAGCAGTATCAGCAGGCGCGACAGGCGATGTCGAGATCGCAAATCGATCTTCCGAGCACGTCAAGACAAGCACAGGAGCTCCGGGTATCGGGCCAAGAAGTCTATTATCATTACGCTCAAGGAAGACCTCGTTACGGCGTTCCCCAGGTGTACATGAAGACCGAAAGTAATCAGGAAACGGAATTTCAGAGGCGAAACTCTGCGAAGGGTATCGAGAAAGCGGCCTCGCAACCGCAGCTCTGTTACGAAGACGAACGAAACACTGAGGTTTCGAAGAATCCCGGAGAGAATATGAAGAATTTAACAGATCCGCTGGATAAAAAGAGGTAAGACTTTAAGAAAACTATTGTGTATAAGATTTCTATAGATGTAGCAAATACAATCAAAAAATATACGAAAAGAACAGTTATGCCGAAGTATCTAAAAATTTAGCTAAATAAATCTAAAAATAATTTTGTTATAGATCATCAAAATAATTATGTAGAAAGGTCAACTGGTTGCTAGAATGTTAAAACTTTTTGATACAAAATTATTTTCAGAACTGTATCTAGTTAAATTTTTAAACACTTCAATATAATCATTCTTTCCGTGTGTTGAAGAAAATTATAGTAAGGTAAGTGTGTGTACTAGAAATTTTATAAGCTTAAATCTAAGAATGCTATGCATTTTAGATATGAGATCACGGTGGAAGATCGAAGTCAATGTGAGCCTGGAAGAAACGGATTACAAAGGAACGAGGAGTATCGTCCGGAAACTAGCTTTGGTATTCGGAGAGACGAGACACGAGCGTCGAAGAGAGACCAGGAGCAGGCATCGTCGGGTCAAGAAGGAGGTCAGGAATCGACGGAGGGAAATTCCGTGCAGAAGAGAATCGAAGAGTTGCAGAAGAGAGCGGAGCAGGAGGGTCATTTTAAGTCCAAGCCTCCAAAAGACGATGCCGACGGCTTAAGAGTCGGCCTGGCTACGAAAATGATCGGCGAGGCATCAAAAAGGCTCGATGGTGGACAATATAGCGGAAAGGAGCCCGTGAAATCAGATAGGAAAGACGATCTGGAGCAGGGTATCGGCCGACTGAAGATTCAGAATCAAGGCTCAGGCTCGGATTACGACAAGGCCGGCCAGAGTTCTTCGAATGTCGATTCTGGAAGGGGCTCCGCAGTCTATTCGAGCGGAAGACGTCCGCCGCCCGATGATCAAACTTTAGCGCAGGGTAAGAATCGACTTTTTACCTTGAACTTTTTGATTGTAGTCGTCTTACTACATACACACATACATACACATGCTTTTGAATTACTTTTTACAGCGTCAGCTGTTTGCTATAAAATGATTCCTATAAATTGATTTTAATACATTTAATCTTAAATTTTTACTTTTTAATAATATCGAATAAAAAAAATAATAAAAATATATATTCAAAGAATATTTTTAACAATACGTTATCTCGTAAATCTTGTAAAAATGATTTTTTTGTTGACAAAATTATAATTTTTTTGGTGTGAGATATTATTTTATTTTTCTCATTTGTTAAAAAAAATTATTAATATTTACTTAACATTTGCAAAAATATTAATTAAAAAAGGTAATTACATATTTCGCACAAAGAATAAATTTTTATTATATATTTTTTTATAATTTTTAGTATTTTATTAAATAAATAAATATATATATATAAATATATATATATATATGTATATTTTTATATATAAATGATGAATTTGAATGATACATGAATATTTATATACAAAAAAAGAATTATCTATTCTTTAGAAAAAAATTTTATAATAAATTACTTTATTTATTTATATAATATTGTAAAAATTGATTGACATTAAATTATTTAAATTAATTACATTTTTTAACTGACGATATTTATCTTTATTGTATTTTTTGTCCTATCTTTTTTTTATTTTTGCGATTAATTAGTCATTTTTATTCTTTTTTCGAGAAATTCGAAAGTACCGATCGCTCTATCGGAATATGTGATTCCTATCTCTTTGTTTCTTTTTCGCAGTACAAGATTCCGAATGGGTGGACATAGTGGAGTCGGAGTTGAGAAGTATTTTGGAACCCAGGGACGTTCCAGCGATGGCGCACTCTACCTTGTCCGAAAGTGTATCCTCGGTAACACCGCCTCTGCCACCGTTGTCACCCCATGACAGTCCACGTACGCCGAGAAATCGATACTCAACGAGGTAACCCAACTTCAAACAGGTCCCTCTTCTTCATGCAACCGATGTTACTTCCGGTCACTGCCTCGACTCACTTTCGATTCTGTTATCTTCCTCGATATCGAAATTCCAATATCGATGTCTAGCCGAAAAGTGGCCTCTGCAATGTTAAAAATAAATACCTCTTTGTTGCAACTTTTAAATTGTTAATCACGCGAGACTCGTATGCAAGATAGTGATTCAAATCGTCAATTTTTAATTATTTCTTTATTTAAAAAAAATAACCTTACACGATTATATATTTCTAATAAATTATTTTTATGAAGCAATCTTCGATTATAAAAAAGCTAATTTTTATATGTAATGTTTTGCTATTATTTCGAATACGAGTGCGCTTGTAGCATTATATAAAAATATCTTTGTTTTAGTTTACCGTATGGATCGAAACCAAATTATAGTGATTATAACAAAGTGATGGAAAAGAGAGGTTTCTCAAGTAGCTCGAAACATCGTGGCGCTTCGACGTCCAAGAAGGAAGCTGCGAAAAAGTTCTCTCATCGTGAGTATTTCTTTTGGTATTATCATAAAATTCGTTTTTTAACGTAATAATTTTTTATTTTAAATATTAATCTTATTATTTATACTTTTTGTAAATAATTTATATATAATTTGTTATCTTTATATAGAAAGAAATATGATAATTACATAGAGATCATAATTAATGATATATATGTATATAAAATATTACATTTTTTATGAACAAATTATTATTTATAAATTCTAGAACGGTTAATAGCTAGTTTTTATTGAGTATTAATTTTTTAAATTTGACACTTTAGTATTAACATTTGTATTATTTTTTTAGTTTTTGGAGTAGAAGCCGCTGATTTAACATCAACCACGACAGGACTTGATTTGGATTCGATGTTGGATAGAAGCGACTCCGATCTCAGTACCACTGATGCAAGAACAATCAGAAAACAATTGGAAGGATTAGAAAATATGTATAGCGAAGTGAGTACAATATTTTAATAAAATCATTTGTTTTTTTATTTATTCTTCCATAAAAATAAGATTGCACAAAATCAGAAGAGAAGATGCATTGCTTCTTACATTCTTTTGATGCTAAAAATATGTTTTGTGTTATTGAATTTATTTAAAAAGTTTAAAACGTTTTCTTATCATTTTATTTATTAATTTAATATAATTACAAGTAAAGGCAAGACGTGATATTTAATATCTTGCAAATTTAAAAATATTAAACATATTGCTTTTTTTGATCACGAAGAACTACATATTAAAATAAACGGGTACGTTGTATGCTGAAAAGTGCTCAGGATGACACGAACGTAATTGAATTTATTTCAATTTGCATGCGAAAAAATTGTCGCAGGTACTTAAATTACTCGGCGGGAGCGTGAAAAAGAGGCGGAAGGCAAGAGGACTCACTAGTTATGGTTCGGTTTCATCATTGCCGACATCCTCCGTGTCATCGAGGCCTGTCACGAGGCATCACGATAAACGTAGATCTCACGTGATTGATGACAGAATGAAGAAAGCCAAAGATATTAAGGTGAATGAAGTTTATATACATATATATACATTTGACATTTAATTTTTATTAATTAATTTAATGATTTAATAATTTTTATTATTTTTTAAATTTTTTTATATGATGCTTTCTTTCTCTCTTTCTCTCTCTCTCTCTTTATATATATATATATATATATTCAAACTTTCTACAAAAAACTTTTAATTTTTTAAAATTTAGAATGTACTACATTTTTTGTCAATGTCACTAATGAATGCCTTGTCATAAAAAAATTATTAACTTTTAAAATAGTTATTATAAAATCCCTATGAAACGTATTTTGATTGTTTAGAGTATCAACAAGCGTTTTCAGCGACTGGAGTCGCACGTGGTGACATTGGCAAGATCAGTGGCTCATTTGAGCTCGGAGATGAGGACTCAGCATCTGATGATTCAGGTGAGAAAATCTGTTAACAACAATTACGGTACGAAACGAGCTGGAATTTCCAAGATTCTACTACTATCAGGTTTTCGCAGGAAATGGAGAGCATAAAGTGCGAGATTGCGGCTCTCAGAACGCAAACGAGCATGGCGATGGTGAGGTCACAGTCGCAGCCCCTAATCAAGGATTCCGAATTGCCGGCACTTTCGAATCCCTCGAGAGTGAAGAAACTGACCAAGTTCTTCGGCACGGAGCCCCCTCTCATCAGACTATTCCTGAGGGAACTTGGGTATGAGGTATGTGCTATCATTTGCTACGTCATTCGCGATTTTACGGAGATAAGCGACGGACAAGTTCTTCGATCAATTTGAAATCGCTTTTTCCTGAACAGAAATATCGATATAAATCTTCTGAATGATATAATTAACTAATAATATAGTAAATTTTGCATTATTTTGAATCGAAATTTCTGTCTTCAATTTCTGCTAATTACAATTTTAGAAATACGCCGCCGCTTTTGAGAAAGAGAAAGTCGGGATGGTGGAGTTGCCTTATCTGAGTGAAGACAGACTTCAGAAAATGGGTGTCCCTCTGGGTCCAAGGCTGAGAATTCTTCAGGAAGCAAGGATCTCGGTGTGCAAGGATCCCATTTACGTAGTATAAATCCTCCGAAAGGTGCAAAAACGTTTCGCGACGCAAGTAAAAGGAATCGCTGAAAAATACGGAAAGCATTTTAGATAAAGAAGAAAATAAGGAACGAAGATTTAACGGAGAATATTCGTTTTGTGTTGTTGACTGATGAACGCATTAGAATGTTCCCCGAGGCATTTTTCGTAAACGAGAACTCGAACTCGAAAACAGTCCATTTGAGCGATGTCTCTTTTTCGTTTCAATCAATAACTGTCTGAAAGCTACGTTCGTCGAAACGCTGAAATTATTTTGGATTGACAGATTTGTTCTGTGGTGAGTTTACCGCACATCAATCTCAGGAGAAAAAGATCCGACAATATGTAGTTAATTCGTAAAGTGATAAATAAATATGTAGTTAATTCGTAAAGTGATAATTCAATCAATGTGATTTTGTTCGATAAAAATTGAAATTTAAAAAAATTAATTTTTGAATGCATTTTTAATAGAACAATTTATTTGCGACATTGGTTGAACATCGCATTGGAGATACATTGCGGTAATAAATTATGCTATTAAGGATATTTAAGCGTTTAAGCTATAAGCGCTTAAAGCTATAAGCACAAAGTGTCTAAAGAGATTTTCAATTTCAATAATTTATTGTTATATTATAAATGGCATTTATAAACTACTTTTACAAGCTAATCTCGTAC
The DNA here is from genome assembly GCA_037157785.1 of Cephalotes varians. Lineage (NCBI taxonomy): Eukaryota > Metazoa > Arthropoda > Insecta > Hymenoptera > Formicidae > Cephalotes > Cephalotes varians. The sequence goes on along the minus strand of JANQDE010000016.1, from coordinate 3,138,617 downwards.
GTATTTTGTTTTTTCGACCGAATTAACTTTTCGAAAATGCTCTACATATTGATCGCTATTTATCGCTAGTTTCAAATGTATTTGTTTTGGATACATGGATACATTTATATGACCCAGATATCATAATCGTTCCTAGAATATTTCGCATTTCCTCATTATCGTAAATCGATAATGCATTTCTTCGAATATTGCGAAATAATCGCCTTACGATGGAAGACTTGGGATTAAAACAAAGATTAAAAAAAAATTGACATTACGAACTTTAGGTTATTTATGTTATTTATAAACTTTTCTGTTGTATCAAAAAGATAATGATAAATGAGTATCAAGAAGTGAAAGTTCGAACATATAATTATGTAACTTTTAGATCAAGATAAATTGTAAATTCAACAGTTTACAAGAGGGCCAATCAAAATGTAAATATGATACTACTGATGCTGTCGGTAGGAGATTATATCGTTCTTGTATTATAAAGAAGAGAAGAGTAGAGATATAAAAATTAAGGTTTTGACTACTCGCATCGTCCGTTAAATAATGAGATTACTGTAGATTTAGATTATACGTGCGGGTTAAAAGCCGATGCTACGGCTCTACCGTGTGCGGTTATTCGTGGCGCTGATAAAATCGACGATTAAACGCGAGAAGAGCCGCGCACATTGGGAACAACGAATCTCACATAAGTATGTTTGCCAAAGAGACGTACGGACATCGTCGAAGTGGTATGGCCAAGATTTTTTTTATTATACACATTCCGGTATATTGTAATATATTTTTTTCGGTGACGTTGCATGTTTCCGAATGTTGAATATCTTCAATTATTGCATTGCAAAAGCCGATATCTAATTTCGTAGCGGAAGCGACGTTATTTTCCGCCGCAAATCTGAGACATCGTATGTAATTTGTAAAACATAAAAGAATGATATAACCGAGATTTTTTTCTTTAATAATATTATCGGATGTTTTGCATTATTTTAACAATCTCGCTTTCTTTGAGATAGATACAGATAATTTATACGGAACAATTAGATACGGCATAAAATGTTAACAGTATGAAACACTTTTTTTGGCTCATATTCTTGCTCGCTTCATATTTTTACCGAAATTTCGGTCGCATGGTAGCATGCACCACGTTATGTCGATACCAAAGAATCGATACCTGTTCCCTTGTCGCGACAACAATAATCGCTGCTTGTGGTCGCAGGTCACAGGAACGAGAAGACACGCCACTTTGATACTCGTAAAAGAACTCTGTACTCTCATTCGAGAATACATAGACTGTAGACGTAAAATTATTAAACGACGTATATCATTAATGCATTGTTTATAAATCTGGTGTGCGATTGTACTTCCAGCAATTAGCTCTGATTAATATATTAAGAATGGTAGACAAATTAAGCTTCTAGCTGGTGCTACGTGTCTCTATTTCCATTTTTTCCTCTGACGACATACTAAGTATTGTACAGTTAGTTTTCCATAAATGTTTTTATTATAATATTATTATTATTGTATTATTAATATTATTTTCATTTTAATATTTGTATTATTATTGATATAATGATAATAATTATTATTATTATATACCACGTGTTTTGTTAAATTTTGTATTTAATAAATGATATTACTGCAGGTAAAACTTTCAGGATTTACTTAATACCGATAAATTTTCATTGTGTATAATATCGAGCGATTTGCAAAGCCGCTTTGACAATATAACAATTGGAAATACCAGAATTGATGGAGCGTTTGTATATAGCATTGTTCCTTGTTTTACTTCGAATCGATGCTTGTTAACAGAAATGTCGAACCATTAATAATTTCCGAATTATGATTGAAAACTAAGAGATTTATGATATTATACATACGCGCGTAGGAATAAATATACACATATACAAAATGTAATTAAAATAAGAGGACAAATTTCAGAGGCAAATTCCATAAAAACAAAAAAGTTGATATCATCATTTCCGCAAATCCTGTTACTAAGATACAACTCAAAATATTCATTACTGCAATTCACTATTTATAATCGCTATTTATAATCGCATCAACGCATCTTTGCTGCTTGTGAAACCATTCGTAACCGCTCCGCGATCTTCAAAAGAGTGCGTGCATTAAGTCAAATGGGAGACAGTTTAAATATTTGTTATAATTAAAAATTGAAAATAAATAATAATAAATATTACTTTTTCATTTTCCATTAATAAACATTTGTTTGAGCTATATCTCAGTAATAATAAGTTTGTGGATGTGAACTTTCTTTTATATTTTGTTGAAACTCATTCCCGAAGTTTGTCTCTTTTATTTTAGTTACATCCTATATATGTATATATTTTATATCTTACATGTTGTAACTATTAAAATTCTTTATGTGTAACAGATTCTTCGCGACAAAATCGCTCTGGCTCATCGTCGGTGAAAATTTGGTTTACGCGATGCGTTTTCTGAACTTTTTGCCGTGACCGGTTCCTGCATGAATCAACCGCTTTCAATTGAATAATTGCGCATTAACTGTTACAGCGTATGTCGCACGGGTCGGGCCAAGTGATCTGTTATTATGGCCCCTGACCTCGGACCGCGCCTCGCCGAGCCGCGCCGGTAATCGACGCTCCGGACAATAATTATTTCGCCTACGGTTATCCTCGATCGATTGTAACGAGGACCGGAAGCACCTCCTTCGTGCAACGAAGTTTTTAAATATCGATTTATTACCACACGCGCACTTGACGACGATTACAATCGCCGCACTAATCGTCACGTTAATTGTTTAATTTCTGACTGCGGAAACGTCTCAATGAGCGGATCCGCGAAAGTGGGATGATGATGCGTTTCATTGAAATTTCAGAGATATCTTATATTGTGTAATACTTCTCCGTTAATGATTGGTGAAATTTCTCTCCGTTTAGCAAACAGATTATACAATTTACTATTGACATTTATGTTGATTTGTACCAACATAAATTCGATTGGATTAACTCCTTTAAATCGGATAATTAATTAATTAATTTAAGCAATTTTTACGTTTCAATAGTTAAGAAAAATTAAGCATATTATTGCGACATTAATTTTAATTAAAACAAAACTAAATTTTAAAAACTTAAATTTGATGATATTTTATATAATGTATGTTTTGATAAAAATAGCTATTTTTAAAAAATTATTAATATATTTAATTTTTAATTATCAATATTAATAATAAATCAACAATGATATTTTAAATTAAAAAAACTAATTTAAAATCTTTTTTAATCTGGAAATAGAATTTTATAAAATATCAAAATAAATATATATAATTTTAATGGCTTTCAAAATTTATATATCTCAATCAATATTACAACGTATACTAAAATACTATTTTGCAATCAAATAACAAGTCAAATTGAAATATCAATCTTATGACTTGGCGCCGCCAATCTAATCTAACTCGGTCGCCCATCAGATGTACCCTAGGCCTACAAGCCACGAATATAATTATCACAGGCGCCGCGGGTGGATGTAACGGTATGAAGATAAATGAAACTGAACTGGTTATCTCCTCAGGGCGAATATAAACACAAGAAGCGATTAAAGACAATCGTGTAATTGATGTTGAACGGAACAATTGTTTGAAGATGGACGAATTTAATTAACGGTCGGATGAAAAATAATGCTTCTGATTACGTTTGACGAATGACCCAATTTCTTTCTTTCCTTCGTCTAAGATAAAAGATTCAAAGCGATTGAGTCTAAAGCGGTCTTATATTTATAATAATAAAGGGACCGCGACTCAGATGAGCTCGCACGTCGCTTGGCGCGTATTGTAAATTTCGACAGAATCGACGGCGAGACCGTCTTCCGGTCACTTTTATCAGGAAATGCACAATTTAACAATTGTGGCCAATTATTTTTCTAGCGGTCTCGTCTTTGATTGGACATCTGAAGCCACGCCACGTTGTGGGCCTTTGTGTCGCTTGGTGTGTCACCGCGTATGGCTGAACGAACAATCGTATATTGTGTCCAACTCTCATATTATGTCTGTCCAAGGATGTTTTGCAGATACAGACTGACATATGTTCGCATGTTAACCCTTTTACTAATAAAATATTCTGTGACTTTTTGTTACTGATGGACGAGTAAATAAAAATATCAACTTAATTATTTTTCAATATACGTGTTACAATATAGGTGTTTAAATTATAAATACACGCCTCAGAAAATTATGTATAATTAAAATAAAATGAGCATATATTTGACAAAAACTAATTTTCAATACGTATAAAAATTTTGTTAAATTTTAATATCTAAATTTAATATATAATAAATATATAATAAATTTAATATTTAATATATAAATAAAAGAATTATATATTGTATCATTCGATATATATTTTGAAACTGTCTAATATTTCTTTAAATAAATAATATATTACTAGCAATCTCTCTTAGAAAAATCGCTAAAATATATTATTAATTTTCTTGCTCTCTTTCTCTCTCTCTCTCTCTCTCTCTCTCTCTCTCTCTCTCTCTCTCTCTCTCTCTCTCTCTCTCTCTCTCTGTATGTGTGTGTGTGTGTGTGTTTTTTATAAAGCTTCATATGGTTTCCGCAGATAGATCAGTTCAGAAATGACAAAATTAAAACTCGTGCGATTAATTTATATCTAAAGACATATAGATTTCACTGATGACATTTCAAAAGGACATATTCATATGGACAGATTTTGCTCGAAACATTTAGGAAGTAACGCCTGGTTGATATAAAAATGAATTTATTTTTAAATATGCAAAATAAAGGCTTGCATTCATAATTCGTTCTTATATATTTAAGGTTATATATTAAGGTCGTTTTTAAGACGGTCTTGAGAAGTCATAAGCCAATTACAGAGCCTTATTAGCATTTTAAGACATTACTTAAGATAATCTTGAAATAAGAAGGGACTACGAATAAACTAAAAACTATTCTATTTCTTCCGTGCGGTATTCATCTATTGCAAAAGACGTTATCTCGAGGTGATATTATTTTTTATTAAGTTTTATTATTTGTGACTAACATAATTATATAGTGCATGAGAACTATAAATCTTTCTTTTCTCTAATTCTTTATATCAACAATTTGTGATACATTAACTATTATTGAGAAAAAATAATAAATATTAGATATTCTGTTTTACACTCCAAGATCGCACGTTTTAAAATGTATGAGATATATGTATACTTATTTATTAATGACACAGAAGCAATAATTTCATATGTATGCAATCTAAAAAATTTCCAAACTTGGTTTAAAAATCCAACTTTTGATATAATTTTTTAAATTTTATTTATTGATTATTTAAAATACATTTCATCTAAAGTATTAGTTTTTATAGCGATCAGTCTTTATAGTGATTGTACAATTTTTAGAAACACTTCTAAATACTTCTAAACCTCTTTTGAAATGGAGAAAATAATGGTCAAAACTTTCCATATTTTATGATTTCTAAAATTGTGTTAAAATGTTCTTTCAGCTTTTTTTTTAACTTCGGAGCAAGAAAATAATCACAAGAAACTATATTAGATGAATACGATGAAGTACTAGAATATCTTCTGAAACCAGGTTTGTTTTTTTTTAGCTGAATTTGCACGTTGGAGAGAAAAAGAGGAAAGTTAAACCGTGCAAGAAGTTCAGCTAAAAAGAATAGGATTATTATTTTTCTCAATGAGCGTTAAAAACGTACTTTCACTTTTGGCATCACATTAAATCAATAATGTAATGTAGAGAATTGCAACTCTACAAAGTTAGAAATAAAGTTTTATAGAAAATAATTTCTTTATATTATTTTAATAGATAGTTTTGGTTATATAGCCTATAAAAAAAAGTTCGGAAATTTGAGACAGATCGTGTATTATGTAAATCTAAGCTTAGTCTTGAACTACTTTAAAAAACTTTCTCGAAAACTAAACAAAATCAAACGTTCGAATCGTTTTTTAACGATTTTTGCAAAACATTTTCGCGAACTATTTGAGAATTGTTAATTGATTATAATACTATATTTTTATAAAACTGTGCAATTATTGTCTAAAAAATATTCTTCTCTATTTTTTGTATTTGACATGATAATGACGGGTACAATGGAATACAGTATAATTGATATAAATATATCATTTATTTCATTAAATTATTGATTGGCGAATTATAATCATTGCGAAGGATGATATATTGGAGATTTAAGAACAATAATTTCATTTTACCAACTTAATTTGGAACATGAAACAGCACTCTTGTTCCTGTTCATTCCACAACTTCCATTTGAGATCATACGTTCGCTGCAATAAAAGAAGAGAAAATTATTTAAATAATATTTTAAGAGTTAATATTTAATAATATTTTTATATCTTTTATATTTCATTTTTTTTATATATATTTTATATTTCAAATAATATTTTATATTAATTTGTGTGCTTGTTTTGTATCAGAAATGTTTACGTGTTGTAAATTTTTTTTATACATTCTGAATAATCTCGATATTTTTTGAATACATCTTACGTTTAAGCTTCATGTCTTTACAACGCTTTAACATTTCAATATTTGATTAGATTTTAACGTAAGACGTTACAAATATGGGATGTCAACAAGCTTGCAAGAGGTTTATGAAAGGATCAAAAAGAAGATCGAAATATCACTTACCGCAGGGAACTTTTTGGAGACAGGCAATATTACTGTATATGTTTGCTTTTGACCAGGCGAGGCTGGGCAAACGGTGGATATGCAGGCATCGGGCGACATGCCCAAGAATGGCAAATCCACGATCTCAGAAGCCCAGTACGCCCTACTGGATAAATTGCCACTGAAGTCTGTGAAATAAAATATATATCATTAATAATATATATTATGTATAATCTTGAGCTGAGACGTTAGAAAGCGAAAAATATCTTTCCGTTTAAAACTTAATGCTCGTTTTCGCCAACGTAGATTAAGTTTAATCTTGATTTAACTTATTCTTCATTTTTTTTCTAAGAATTGGATCAGATAATAAGAAGAGTAAGTTAAACCGAGATTAAAATCACTCTACGTTGGTGGAAACGTAGCATTAAATGAAAGTATAAATCAAGGACATTTTATAATTAATATAAATAGCTTTTCACTTTTACCATGATTTATTAAATTGATAAAATAAAATTGTTTTATTATGTTATTGAAGTATTAATTTTAACATCATACTAACATCATATGATATTATTATATTGGTATTTCTCACTAATATCATTTCAAAAATCATTTTGCTAAAAATATATCAATACGATTTACAATAATTTCTTATTCGATTGTTATTGTTATATTCTTCTCCTTACTTAAATATCAAATATACACTAAATACAAAATATATAACAGTATGCATAAAAAGTATGACTAATTTTATTTTATTTTTAATACAAAATTCAAAAGTATTTATTGTGCAATACTTATTTATTATTAATGTATGTTTGAGTCAGGCATATATAATACTTTGAATATACTTACGGGGGGTGAAATCAAAACTTATGCTTGCATTGCGACCTCTCTTTAAAGAACAAGGCTTTCTTTCTGCGGCTTCTCTGCATGGATCAACAGTTACTTCGTGTATATTACATTGTATGACACGTTCCTCGCCTAAAACAAGATAAATAGTTTACTCGTATATTTAAAGTGGTTTAAAAATTTTTATATCTTAAAAGAAAGAAAATAAGAGAAAGAAAGAGAGAAAAAGAGAGAGAGAGTATTTTTATTTAAAATATCCGGGAATGATATTTTCTCAGGCACATAAAAAAAAAAAAAAAAAAATTATTAGATATTTAAATTATATAAATATGTATAAACATGTGAGTTTTATGATAGTACATAAGTCAAGAAGCTTATAGAGTATAAATAAATTGGCAAACGCTAGAGAATTGATATAAAACTAGTTAATATATAAAACTCTTATATATTATAAATATAAGCGCGCGCGTGATATGAGAAAGAGAGAGGAGAATTCAGGATATCTATAAATCAATTAAAAAATTATATTATCTACAGTTAGTTTCTTTGACTAATTGTTTATTCGACAATTAATTGTAATAAAAAATATAAATAGTGCATCTCTTGAATTTGCTATCTCATTCTCACGCGTTACTTGTTTTTTTTATCTTTTATCTTTTAAATTTTTTGTTTTGTTAATGTACACATTATTAATTTACACGCGTTAATCAATTAAAGAGTAAATTGTTTATAGAATAATAATTCATATGCTATGTAAGACATATGCTGCGTAAGAGAAAATTTTACTTACGCAATACTTCTTATGAGTTAAACCAATGTCGTGTTTACTTCTGTATTATCATTACGCATCTGCGTAATACTCGTACGTAAGAGTCTCATTTTTTTTTGTATAAGGAATAATGTGATAAATGTGGGTGAACTCTTCAGCAAAAAAGGGAGAATGTAATACGCATGCAACGATGCGACACGTGTCACTGACGTTATAATCTCGACAGATCGATGAAAACTAATTCGAAACTACGAAGTTTCTATTTATACGAGATAGAGATAAGTATTTCGATCTTTTTCCTGCATTTTGCCTGCGAGATATATTGAATAATTAACTTATTCTTCGCAAATGATTCAGTGATTATAAATTACAAGACGCAAATCGTGTTAAAAAAATATTCCAAATACTCGATAAACATATGTAAAAAATGCATTAAAACGTAAAACATCCCCCAATATATCTCTTTTACGAAGCTTCATCGTTTCATTGATTCAACATATTTTTCTTCGAGAGATATTCTGGTCGAAAAGTTTATATCTGCTTTTTTTCCATAAGCAATAAATTCGATTTAACGCTACTCGTTTATAATTTTCGCTCGCATCGAACTTATCAAAGAATATCAAAGCGCAACGTTTAGCTTAGTTAATTCAATTTTCATTCTTTACATATAAATATATACATATATGTGTATATACATGAAAGTTTTTTCCTATTTTATTTATTTAACACGTTTTTACTTTTAATTAAACATTATTTTTTTCCGTTATTAGTAATTTTCTGTTATGAATTAAATTTGAATTAAACAGATTGTGTATTATCAGTTTAATCAAATTTATCTAACAAGGTTGTAGCGTTTAATAAATATTGAGTTTCCTAAAATATATTCTTGATTGAATCTTTGAACGTGTATGATAGCATAATTTGATAGCATTATATTGGGACACTATATTGAAGGAGCTAACGATAACTTTCTTCTATCTCAATATTGAAAAGTAATTTTTTATGGCATTAAGAATTTTCATATTGTTATATTTTTTTATATAGAAGCGTCGATAAAGATCTAAAAACTTGTAAAACTCATTATTCAATATCTTGAGAATCTCGATATCTTCGGAGATGAAAAAGTTTATATTGAATTGTAAAGAGTGATCTTGTTCTATAGACGATTCATAATTCACGTAGCAAGTGAGAGAGAAAGACGAAGATGATGCTATTTTAGTCTAGTAGGATCGCCTTTGTTTGCATAGAAAGAAGAATTATTGCTTCAATCTCAGTCTTTCTTTGTCACTAGCCATAGTTTATGGGTCGTGTATGGTTTAAGATAGCTACGTTAACTGCAACAATACTAAACACGCATTAATAAAAAAAAGACATGGCCTGAATCCAAATCCTGGTAAATGATATATTATTATTATTTAAAAAAATTTTTTGTATACTTAATAGAATATATTTGTGTATTGTCGAAAACTTTACTATAAAAATTTTGTGATCTTAGATTTAATTAAATTAAGTGCCAATTCTTTCTGGAATATTAACCATCTGAAGACAATAATTTTAAGTTTGATATCGTTTGCTCAATTTATAATACATTTTAAAATTTATAATATAAATTAACGCAGACAATAAATTTCTTATGATCATAGTACTCGCAGTATTTGTAGTCAGATTCTCTTTCAGCAAAAATTTTAATATTTCGAAATTTTAATGTTGCATTCAAAAGAGATCATCTCAATAAAATTTGATACGATCATACATTTATTGCTAAATACTTCACGATGGCGATGCGTCAGACTCGTAAATAACCTCATTCTACCCCGAAACATACTTGCAATTGATACGATAGCTGTATCAAAGTTGGAAATAAAAATGCGCAAATAAAAGTTGTCGCTGAGTCGTTCCTGTTTCAGATACGTCCGGCTTATTTACGCGCGTTGCCGAGACGTCGCAGTCGCGTTAAACGAGAGTTCGTCGCTCCGAAAGCAATAAAAGCACGCTATTAATCGTATTTATCGAACAGCATGATTTAACCTGATTTTTTTTCAATTTTCATCGATTGCGACGTCGAGCGCGAACAAAAGTCATCACGAACGAGAAACGTACTGTCACTTCCATCGTTATTACGGAGCCCGCTGTTAGATCTCCCTCGAGATAACGTCGTTAGCGCCGTCTAATTAAGCAGATTGCTAATTAAAATAGAAGAGGATACTCACCTTCGGATGGACACGGCGTCCAATGTATGACTTCCGCGTAGATCGTGGACAGGGCCAGGATCAGGACGGCAGCGATGGCGAGCGCGATATTCCGGTTCATCTTCGATGGACGGTGGTTCGTAGCCAAGTGAAAGAAGGTCGACGTGAGGGTCGGTCTACGTACGTAGATAGCGGAGAATCTGTGGGAGGGTGGTGGGGCCATAGGTCAATTGAGATAGCGTCTTGATCATGATGGAACCTATGCGCGCGGCAGCCGTATCTCCTTCTCCGAGGAATCGCGTCACAGAGTTCCGTTTTATGATTCCGATGACTAACTAAGCTAGCTAAAACTAACTAAGCGGTTTCACAGTAATCCTCAGTATTCCGGATGTCGACAAATATTTCGATATTTTTATTATTATTCATGATGATCGAATTGTTTCATCTAGACGATATGTTCATCCGACACCGGTTGACATTATTTACGCATTGTCTTCTTAGCGTGGATTTATTTCGAAATATCTTTCGTCAATTTTAAAATAAATATAATAAATATAATAAGATATGTTTTAATTATCACAGTTATTAGAAATTAGAATTATGTATAAAAAATATTTTATAATTCTTGATAAAAAAAATTATCTTTGATGATAAAAAAATATAGTTATCAAACGTGTAGACAAGATTAAAAAGAAAGCTAGCTATGTGATAACATTTATTTTAATTCTATCAGTTGTTAGAAATTAGAAGTATATATAAGAAATTTTTCTAATTTTTGGCCAAAATAAAAAAAAGATCCCCGATTGATTTTAAACGTATAGTGGGCAAAATTAAAAAGGAAATTAATATAATAAAAATAACGTTTATTTTAATCGTTATTATTAGAAATTAGAATTATATGGATGAGGAAGCAATAAGAAAACGTTAGAAAAAATTATTATATCATTAATTTATTGCTAAACAATGTTTATCCATCAAATTAGATTTCTTTCTCTCTTTCTCTTTCTTTAACAAAATAAATATCAGATTAAAGAAACTTTTCAATTTAAAACTGAATCATATTATTAATAAACAAAAAATTGATAATAATAAATCTGTTGAGAAAACGCATGTAACTATCCTGTACATGAAAATGTATCAGAGATAGTTGCATCCGCTATAAATAAAAATGAATTTATCGTTGCAGAAGTTTTAACAAACTTGGCAAGTTTATCAAAGTACAGAAAGATGGAAACATATTAGTGGACAACGATGATATATATATAAAGTATTCTATAAAGATTGTAACGCGTCTTATATAAAACAAACGAAAAGAAAACTAAAAAGAGATTAAACAGACACGCAAAAAATATAAGATTCTACAAAAGCATTTCATTATTTCCGAACATTTTGGAATATGACCATTCGATGGAATAATGTTAAAATTTTAGATTTTGAACTAAATATTATAAAAGAATCACGCGAATGATATATATCAAGAAACAATGGATAAACAAATGGATTTAATTTAAATAAAGTTACGGAGCTGCTGAATGAATCCTTTTTTAACATATTTGAGAAATTTGCCAAGGATACATAAACATATAAACATTTTAGTTTATATTTATTTAAAACTAATTTTCACCCATATCTTGATTACATATCGTGATCGCTACACCATTCACTTATTTATAATATTAGAGGAGACAAACATACCTTACTGTCTAAGTTTCATTTTGACATATATTTTCACTTGAGTTTCATTAAGTTATTCATCTAAATTCTTTATAACTATACTTTTTAAATTAACAATTTTTTATTTATTACTCGGTCTTTTTTCAGTATAATATAAAAATTAAATATGTATTATACTATTCAGTATAATATAAAAATTAAATATGTATGATTTTATTAATGAACGTTACATAAATATATAAGGAAATAAAAAAAAGAATTTAATCGAAAAAAAATATCGCTGCGGACAGGATTCGAACCTGTGCGGGCAAAGCCCATTGGATTTCGAGTCCAACTCCTTAACCACTCGGACACCGCAGCTGTTCGTATCACGACTATGTACAATCGTAGATAACCAGTACACGTCATCCAATCAATAATGTTAAGTTAATTGAAAAGAAATGCTGAGATTATGCTACATATAAAAAATATATTTGCTTAGTAATAATATAAAGTAAATCTTATGTGATAATCTATTTTAAATAAACTAATTTTAACAAAAGATAAATATATATAATTTTAAAATTAGGAAAAGTAGACAATAAAATTATTTTTATGATAAAGTTTATATTATAAAATACAAATGAAAATAATATTATACTAAATAATAAAGAATATAATTTTATTAAAAAATTGAAATTAAAATATTAGCGTCAGTTACATATAAGCAATATTATTTTATATTCTTTACTTCTTTACTAAATAAATTATTGATTTATTTAATAATTCCAAAAATTCAATAATATATCACTGAGATTTGCCAAGATGGCGTCATCTGTTGGCCAACCATTAATAAAGCATTTGTTCTTATCAAACTCTGTCGATAATATAATAAAAATAATGTATATAACTTTATTAATTTTAAATATTTTTCTAAATAAATTTATTTTTAAAACATATTTTGTGTGTGTATGTATGTGTGTGTGTGTGTGTGTGTGTGTGTGTGTGTGTGTGTGTAATTACAATATATTTAATATTACAATATTTTTCTTATTATAAACAATAAAAAACTAATGTTTAGTTTAGAAATAATTAATATATAATTTAAAAATTATATTTTAAATAAAACATAGTTTTTATAATATTTATTATTTATTCCTTTATTGCTTAAAATTGCATTTTCTATTTATAGTTAATTTTTATTTTTTACATTTGTATTCATTAACTATAATAAAAGAAATTGATATACTTTTATTTATATTTATCACTTAAATTCTATTTTACATTCGTGAACTGTATGTTTTCCTTTGTATTTCTACTATATTATTATTTTAAGTAATAAAATTTTTAAGCTAATATTATTTCAGTTTTAAGTCTAATTGATATCAGTTCTGAAATTTTTTAAATTGATATTCGCAGATTCACCTTTAAATTAACATATCTTTGCTTAAAGTTAACGTAATTGAAAAAAATTTAGATTTAGTTTAGATTTTCTAGACCCATAAATATCAATTAAGGTTAATTTCACTTTCTTGATCTTTTCGAATTTCATACCAGATATACTTATTTTCACCATTCTAATAAGGCGTTTATAATAATAAGTGCAGAAGAAATTTTCAAATGGTGATTCAATATAATCTCTATGCTTCGCGAATAATTTGCGAATAATGCTGTCCGTGAGCCGTTTATACAACAGGCATGCGGGCATCTGTCAATGGCGCAAGATGGAACAATGACGTTCGTAAAGAGCGTTTCGAGGATCGGCGCGATCGAACGAATTCCGCATCGTTCACACGGACGCAATGCAATTAATGATTAATGGAAAACGCGAATGCGATTTATCGCAACGCACCAACCCGCTATTCATCTCTGCGAGTCTCCATTGTGTCTATTGTATCATATCGAATGCGCTTTATTACGCTTTAAACGTATCGCGCTTACGATCGTGAAAAAAAGAAACAAACATGTTCAATTGTAACAATTACTGTAACATAAAACTGTCCGTTTTGCAGATTTATTTCATAACTTATTATTGTTATTCGTTATGGCATATATTATAAGTTAAAGAGTTCTTAGTTCGCCTAATTTTTTCATTAATGCTTAGTGGTTTTTTTCTCAAAATCTAACATATGTGAACTTCAGATTAAAAAGGACATTTGTCATTTCTATGGCAAATTGTTTAATTTATTGTAAATATATTTTGCCTTTTTATCAAGTACTTTCGCGGTGAGATAACTGTAATTTGCTCTGCGATAGATTATCTTTATGATATCTTTATGATTCACAATGACATAAATTGCGTCAGCATTATGAGATTATGACGCAAGACTAAACGCAAGACTAATGCTCCGATATGGAGGTGTCACATACAACATGACGAATTTAAAAATTATATTGAAAGATAAGGATCGAAATATCTATCGTGCATTTAAACTTCGAGTATTTCTTTCATTGAATATCGATAACATAAGCTTTATGTTATTGACGAATCGAGCGAAGTCATTGAAAAAAATATTTTTCGCGTCTCCTCGCAGATAAGATGTGCGAAGAATCGGATTACGTAAACGTTTACATACGTCGCGTTAAAAAAACGCACGCGGCGCCATGTCCAAACACAGAAGAGAAGACCTATTCCCACGCTTAAAAAAAAAAAGAATGACGATCTTCGCACTTCGTTTGTGTCGCGCGGTTACTGTATAATCACCGCGGGAAGCCAGAAACGGCATGTAATGATTATACGGGAGGTGTAGGCGGATTGATCGGAGGATCTCCACTCGGGAGATAATAATAAAGCGATGGCTCTCGGGAATGCGAAATCGGCTGGGTGATTTGAATGAGAATGTTGTGCAAAAACAGCCGGCCACGCGCGACGCCTCTCGCGCCAGCACTTTTACTTTGCACGAGAAGGAAAGCCTCTAAAGGAAATGGTGATGTTAGGTGAGCGAATGTGTAACCTACATTCGATACGACTGGGGTGATCTCGTTCGTTGTGATATGTCGAATCTATTTTCGGCTCCGTCAAGATTTTTGCTCACGTTTCTTAAATTAAAATATATCTTCTTGTGCACACACACATTTTGGTGGAAGATTATGCATATGCTGCTGGTTTCATATTCTATTATTCGAGATAAATATGCCTGAAAGCTAGAAATGATCAATTAAGCAATGTTAAGCAATGTTGTTTATTGACAAACATGAATTTTTGTTAAACTTTACATGTCAAATAATATTTATGTGTAGAAGAAAAATGTTAAAACTATTGTAGATATCAATAGACTGAAGCAGTTAAGGAAAATGTAATTTTTATAATTTTTAACAATAATTAAAAACTGGTAGCATCATGTCTTTATTTTAATAAAGATTAAGTTAATCAAATTAAACAGAATTTATCCGTTGAGAGCATGTGTGCGTAATCTTCTTTTACGAAAAATTTCATCCGCACCTTTCACGGAACATTAATGACAGACCACGATGTGGTTATAATGTACATAATGAGGCAGTAGTCGCTGCGTTAGATGAACTATAGAATATGCATATTAATAAGAAATGCAATTTCTTGTATTTCTCATCAGCTTTAATACAATTGGGCAATGTATCTTTATAAACATGAAGAAATCGTGATTTTCGGATAAGTACGCAATAATAAGATAATATCAATTACTATTTCCAATCAAAAAATAAAAACTTATAATTTCTTTTAAGTACAGTAAGGTAGTATGATAAATTATAGTTACAAGCGATAAAAGATCACTGAAGACACATGGATAGATGAAGTGTATTATTACAGTTTAAATAACAAAATAAAAAAACCAAAGATATTGACGAGAAAAAAATGAAGAAAACATAAATGTAACATCTCGATTCAATCTTTAATAAAGTTTCTGTGATTTTGCTTTGTTTTTTTTACTTCCAATGATCGTTTTTTCGTGAGGAATGTAGCAAATAAAATGCGTGCGACGCATTTCTGCGCGAATATAAACTGCGTATGTCATGTAGAAATGCAGAAGATCGTGTCGGAAACCGCGATCGTCGATATTTATGAGAACCGACGGAGCGTCAGTGAATTATCCGGGAACATTTGTTCGACATATGTTTCTTCCGGATTCAAAGAGAGAACCGGTTTTCTTTCATAAAGTTCTACAACTTAATTCAAGGCTAATCCAGCAAAGACACCAATTAAACATTTCATTACACACAATTACTAGATATCCCCTTGAAAACTACTCTTATCTTTATTTATTATCTGTCACTGTTTAATTTTTTTTAGTACAAAATTGCCATCTACATCATATAAGTTTAATCGTGATTAAATAACATCATTAATTCTCTACAAATAATAAGAATTACTTGTAAGAAAAGTTACATCAAAGATACAAGCTCTTGAATTTGTAAGTTCAATTGTCATCTTATATTAGAGTTATATTTTAAATCTTTTAAAAGATATTTCTATCTTAAGGTATAAAAAATAAGATTATAAAAGATACATTTTATATATTTTTAAACAAAATTATAAGAAATAAGAAGGAATAAAAAATCATTATCCGTAGAAAAAACTATCTTGTTAATATTTTGTAGACTTTGCAGTATAATAAAAGTTCTGACGTTTTATAATTTTGTTTTAAATTTGCCATTGTCTTTTCTCCAAGATCTAATTTTATGGATTAAAATTAATCAAACAGATGAAAGTTGTAGCTTTTTCTAATATTATTTATATAATATATTCTCTTTTAGTCGAGTATTTTCGGGGAACATTGTTGAAGAATATCACATTTGAAAATGCATTACAAATGTTGGCAGTCCAAATCCGTAAACTATTCTTAAATACTGTTTGTAATACCGATGATAATTATAAAGCTGTCTACGTTTTTTTAGTATAATACCGAGACAGTGGAGTTCAATTGAAGCTCCAAAGTACGATTACTTAAAGACTACACAATAGCAAAGATTATATTCATTCAACTATATAAATATGATTGTATTTATTTGTTTAATTATTTTCGCGGATTTCTTCTTTAAAAATAAGCCTTCGGACATGCAAGTTTCTGTTTCTTAGGTAGAAGTGAAGCTTTTTATGAACGTTGTCTTCTCGCGCTTTTACAAATTGATTGGAAACAACAGACGTGACAGAACGGTAAGATACGCTCCTGGTATCTCGCTGTGTCGTCACACCTGTTGCCCTCGGCAGGATACCAGTGTGATACGCCACTGGCCGTAAACCGCTGGCACGGCTCACCTGTTGGCCTCAGCAGTACTTGCTGGGTTCTCGACCGCGCGGCACCTTTCGCCCGACGTTGCTGACGAAGCGACGGACTTTCCGTTCTCCACGTATTCTCGTTGTCCAGCAAGTTCTTTCTCTTTCTCTTACGCGCGCGCGCGCGTAGAGACAAATTTGCCGCTTCTCCGGTTGGTCCTCGATTGGGGACCTCCACATCCGGTACCGGAAGAAGGTACCGGAAGGAAGGGATCCTTCCGAAGCGAGGCCTTCGCCCTCGACCTGGAGGAACGCGTCGCGTCGCACCGGACAGAGGAGGAAAGGCAGGCGAAGAAGCTAACCGGTCGGCCGCTTTCTGCGGATTCCTGAATCGCCGTCCCCGTCTCCGGATTGTATGCAAATATCTTGCGGAAATATCTTCGCACGAGTTGCTGCCGGTTAGAGCGCGATCATCCCTTCTTGAGGAGGTGAGAACAAGTCCATCTTCTCGCACAGATTTTTCGCGATCATAACTCAAGTAGGTATGTGAAATTCGCGTATCTTCACATATGTACACGATATTTTCGTAGACGAGGTTCAGTAGTCGTGCGAATCTGATCGTGTGACGATTCATTCATCGAAGCGTTTGAAACAAGAGTCGCTGAAGGAATTCGCCTTTGGCGCATTGTGAAAGCAAAATCGAAGAACTGATGGAGTCGATTCTGTTTTGCGAAATTTAGAATTGAAAACAACTTTGAAAATAATTTATTGATGTGATATTCATATAGATATTATGAATGTTCACTTTCTCTTGCGAGACAAATTTCCAGGCAAATTGTAGATTTCTTTTTAGCGAAATTTTTTTCGGAACGTGTCATTAAATACATTTTAATATTTTATTAGAGTTAATATTTTAATTTTTATTTCTTGATATATTTTGGGATGATTTAAATCTCTTTTAATTTATTGCTATATATGAACTATATCAGGAACTGTAGATTTTCTCTCAATGACAAATCTTTTAAAAGAGGAAGGTCACTTGGTCTTCTGTACTCCCTCAGGATTTTCAAAAAACAATTTTTTTTGTATGAATATTAGGAATATTAAAAATAACAATTATTTGAGAAAAAAATTTGATCCATAACTAATTATTAGTTTAGATATTTAGTCTAATAAGTTAGTCTAATAATAATTAATAGAATATTTTCGCTCATTCTTACTCTACCATTATATTAACTTCACTTGAGATTACATCTATCCCCAAGGTGCAGATGAATATAATAAAAATTCATAATAAAAAAATTATTTCTTACTATTTGATTTGTTCTACATATTGACATTTTTTTTAGTCTTTGGGGTAAATCTCGCGGACACAAAACAATTTTTGTTGGTGCTTAAAAATTTTTTAAAAAAATTGTGGGACTTATTAGGATAAAATATAGAAAAATAACAATGGATAATGGTCTCGCTCAAACTTTCTCGATTTATATTCTGTGATAGTTAGTGTTTCCAGATTTGAGACGCAAGTCAAGCGAAGACTCAAGCAGAGAGGAGCACACACAATGAGCGCGCATGTCGGAGCAACTTCTAGCGCTCACAGACGTGCGCGCTCATCGTGTGTGTGCGCTTTTCTCTCACTGCTGCTCCTACAATTGAACGATATATGTAGTCTAAAATGACGTTAATATGATGGCAGTTCAGTATAATAAGAAAATATTTTATTAGTTTACTTATGGAAAGAGACATGAAAAAGAATTAGATATCATAGTGGTACATCAAGACTAATTAATTTATGCATCGAGTTTTCTTCTCAAATAATTGTTATCTTTATTATATTCTTAACGCTTGTACAATATTAAAACAAAAAATTGTTTTTTGGAAATGGGGAGACACGAAAACCTATTAAGTGATCCTCCTTCTTTGTCAAATTCCTTTGAGTGAAAATATAATTGTCAATCATAATTGTAGTAATGGTTATTGTTGAATATCTTACTAGTCAATTGCAAATTAAATTTTTGTTGAAAGCTATCTGAACCAAACTGAGAGAAAAAATTACTTTCAAATTACTTATTTTCAAAATAGTAAAGATAATATATATAATCGAAAATATTAAATGCGACTTCCAATATGGTATGCAATTAAAAATTAATCTCGGTAATGACATAATTTGCTAGAGGCGTCAGAAAATCTTTAGTCATATTTATTTAAAGATGAAGCGCTTCAGGGAATCTCAAACTCAAGATTATAGCAATATCGCGTACATAGATAATTACAGATAATGTGTCGGCGGAATGCTTTTAACTAAAAAAAGTAAATCGTGTTGCTTGATAAAGAACATTTTAACTTTTAACAACATTTTAACTACAAAATTTCTGTTTCATTAATTGTTTGTCATTAAAGACCAGCTGCAACTAGATTATCAATATGTGTCAGAATTTATATTTAATACATGATGATATAATATTTTTTAAAACGCGTTTTTTGAACTCAAGAGAAATAAACAAGACTTCTTACACAAATATAAATTATTTAATTTATCGTCTCTCTCTCTCTCTCTCTCTCTCTCCCTCTCCTGATTATGTTTATTCAATAATATATATTAAAAAATATTGTACGTCGAAATTTTATCTTACTATATACAATTACTTTAAACATATTTATATATATTTACATAAATCATCTGGAGGAAAATCTATAGAGAGACAGAAAATATTACACATCACTATTCGAATTATTGCGCATGCCGCATTCTTTTTCACGCAAAATTGTTAATAGACCTCAGTACGATGGAATTTTAAAGTTTCTTACAAACTGTCGAGATGCGATAAGATCGAAGAGAAAACTTAGCTGCTCACGCGAGCGTTTTGAAATGCTTTACGGGAAACAATAACCTTCCTTTAACAATTATTCCGCTAATATTCCGATGGATAATATAAAAGTGAATCCTTTTTGCGTAAAGTAAACGCGTAAAGGTTTTTCTATAAATTATTTATAACGTGATAAACGCTTCTTAAAAAACACTGTTTAAAATAAAGTTTTCTATAATAAAAATGAAGAATCATATAATCAAAAACATTTATTTATAATATTTTCGATACAGCTGTGGCAAAATTATTTTACTTTCTTACATGTAAGTGCTAAAACAAAATCCGCGCAGATGATGTGAAGGTTGTCAGTGCAATAAAGTTCTCGTCCTCACTGAGGAAATCCATGTTATAAAAAAATAAATAAACATTCTTTTCTATTAGTCTGTTTCTAATCATGTACAAAGAAAGAACCCATACGATCACTCTAATACAGCTCGCAATTCAGACCGAAATGTATCGAACATATTACTCTTTGGCACTTCTTCAATTTGTAAAGCTAGAGAGAGAAGTGAGTCACGAGGGATGTTTTTTGTTCTCCGTACGGTTGCGTATTTGGATGCAGGATGAGACGGCCGAAGATCTCGAGCACCGCCGCCAATTATACGACCTGTTCCGACAATGTGAGCCAACGGCTCGCACAACCGGGTTTCTCACGACATTCACCGGCGTAATTTCTCTCGCCATTGTCTAAGTCGTGAGTCGCGTATAGAGAGTGTGACTCCCATGAGCGTGCGCGGCGACGAAAAAGCGGAGCATAACGGTGCCGACGGAAAAATTTCGCGCGCTCCAGGTCCTTGACGAGGAAGACTCCGATTTTCGTTATCGGCGACGCACGACGGAAATTTCAATGCGCACGACGACGCGATGTAATCGCGATCGATTATCTGAGCTTCCGTGCGGAATAACGTGACGAGCAAAACGGCTAATTATAGAACGTACGAATGACTAGGAAACATCCTCGTATCGTTCGCGCAAATGAAATCCAAGATCGAACGCGCAAGTGACAACATGTTTATGACGCTTAAGAAGTCGAAAAAGAAATAATAAAGTCGCGAAAGTCGCGTCAACATATATTCTATTAATAATTCTGAACATTAGGAAAGACTTATCTTTTATGTTGTTTTGAATGATTAATACTCGCGACACGTTTTGAAAAAATGCCAACATTAGTAATAACGTGAAAATTTCATTCCTTTTGAAGAATATTTTATCTAGGAAATTCTCTTAGAAGCTTCTAAAAAGTTTTCTCTTTTTTTTACTAAGCTACGTCAGAATTAAAAGAATTTGATTTTCTGTTTCGTCATTTTTGCGCTTTGTTCAGGTCGCTTCAGCGATTTTGTCTGCCGGCGCTCGAGGTAAGACTTCCACGATACACAACCTGAACCCACATGCATTAGCGAACACATGCAGAACTATTAGACCTTCTTAGTAAGAAAAGAAATTTCCGCTGTCCCATCAGTGGTTCTCTATTTCAACTATATACATAGAACGATATCTAGATTAGATGGATATACGGAAAGAAAGGTTTGCTGCATAGTTGGAAAATTTCACGGGTCTTAAACGGTCCACTCAAATTTTTACGCGCTAATTTAACACAAGATATGTAGAAAATATGTTAGAAAATAGTAAACATTATGTAAAAATTAATATAAAAAATGTAATCTTTCGGCACAATTTGAAAACAATTTGTGAAAGCATATTTCTTTAGTAAAATTAACATTTATAATGTGTTAAATTAACACGTATTTTTTATTCATTTATCTTAGATTAATTTATGTTATAAAACTACATTATTTTTGTTATTTATTTATTTACTCATAAATTATATTATTTTAATACCAACGTCATAAATTATATTATTTTAATACTAACAAATGTTACATATTAATTTTAAATATTTTGTATTAATTTGACACAAAATATTTAAATAACATAATCACATTATGTTAAATTAACACTCGGACATGTTAAAAAAATCAATATAAAAATTTTTATAAAAATTATTTTTAACATAAGTACAAAATATTTTTTATTGTGTGAAGTATTTAAAATTTTATCTAGATACAAATCTGTGAAAACATATAATTTTGTTTGGACATTAAAATAATTATATATGATGTTTAAACTTGTTGTTAGAACTTTTATCTTGCAGCATCGTTCTCAACGCTTCTATATAGTTCGATGGTCCGACAAAATTATTTTCAGAGCTGTATCTAATTAAATTTTTAGATATTTCAGCAAAACTGTTCTTTCCGTATGCGAACACTTTGAGATTGATTCTATTATTATTATTAGAAACAATTAAATTTGGACTGATCAAGAAAATGTTGTTAATGTCTCAATAAATCAAATATAATAAATGATATTTTTCTGTATTTTTTTGCAAATCCAATTCAATCCAAGAAGCAAGAACCAACTGGATGTTGAATTCGCCATCGTTACCTTAAACCTGAATACAATAGCGGTCTGTAAAAATGTGACATACATCTAATAGGCTATTTGTGCTGGTATATTTTAGACATTCGAAACGAATGCGCTGCAAATACTTGTTCGAGTTTTTGGATACATGATTATGCGTAAGATAGTTTTCATGATGCGACTTTAAGTCAAACTTCAGTAATTTTTATAAATGTTTTAAAACTGCAACGAGAGATATCGTATATCTTTCGACTTTCTAATTTTACACAATAGCTCTTGGAGATGGAAAATTAATTTACACTTTAAACAAACCGCATGTTTTTTTTTAAGAGAATTATATACAAAACACTGTTTTTAAAACAATAACAACATTGATCGACATTAGATGCATAAAATGCAATTGATAATAATTAAAAATCAGACGAGAAGAGAAAGTAAAAAAGATATAAAAACAAGTTCTAAAAATTACGATTTTTACCATAATATTAGGCAAGTTTAAATCTTTTGTTATCTTTTCTAGCAAAATTCATACGACGCAAAACATATTAATAGATAGTCATGAAGATTTTTATCATGCTGCATGTTCATTCTGTTTTTATGTAGAGATATCATTTCGTTAAATTTTATCGCGCAATGTAACGAAAGAATAGACACAAAACATGTGTTAAGAATGAATAATAAATGCCCGTAAACGCGCAGGCATCTCACAGATGCAACGAGATAGGAATTTAGTTTCTCGGTTGTGCGCAGCGGATTCTAAGTGCAGCCTACTACGAAATTTATTTTACGGGAGTGTGGGATGCAGAGATTCCCACGGGATTGCGATTAGCTCGGGCGGTTGAGGAAATCGTGGCTTCGTATCGTGCTTCCTTATCGTCCGCAGGGGGAATATAAAACGAGCAGATATATTCTCGTGTCGAGGCTCATTATCTGTTTGCGATAAATACCAAGGGCGCTAATCGTGAATTCTGTCAAAAATCCGTGGCACTTAATTACCACCGTTTGTAGAAGACCAAAAGACTATGCTCTGAAGGAATATAAAAATTTTAATCAGTCTATTTCAGATAATGAAAGGCTTAATATGATACACGAATGACTAAGAAAATGGTGCCGACTTTTGGCAAAGCTTTCTCGACCGCTCTAGCCGCGTTTCTAAATATAGCCCAATGCGATTATACATTAACGTTCGACCCTGACTACTAACGAGCATTTTTGCGCTTTTATTTTCTTCTGCTACGAAATTCTTGCCCGGTACACAACACCGCTCACCTTTGTCGACAACGGTCTGCAACAGAAACAAAATATTCACGGAAATTCCGCGCACGAGTCACTGTTCTAACGTTCGCCTTTATCACAATTTAAGTATATACTTATTGTACCTATATAAAATATTATACAAAATAATTTTATTCGCTCATAAAAATAATAATGCACAATTAAAGAAGAAAAATTCCCAGTTTAGTAAACATGAAAATAATTTTATTAACATTGGTATGTCGTATATATATATATATATATATACATACTACACGGAAAGAACGATTTTGCTAAAAGATCTAGAAAAGATCTAAAAAAATCTAAGATTTTAACTGAATATAGATTAGAAAAATAATTTTATTGAATTATCTATATAAAATAATTACATGAAACCAGTTACTAAAATATCAAAATTATTTTGCAGCATTACTCATTATTTTTTTATTTATTTTAACAGGCTATATCAATGAATATTAATTTAATTTACTTGTAGCTTAACTGATTCTGTCTGATCCTAATTTTAAAAAGAGATAGATAATCAAAAGTGTCATATAATTTTGTGTGTAATGTCTCGAATAAAACAGAAAACTTGCCTAAGCTTAACTAATTGTAACGAAGTTCCAACAAAATTATTTTGATCGTCCAACAAAATTATTTTCTGATTTATATCCAGCAAAATTTTAGATCCCTCATCAAAATCATTCTTTTCGTACGACTCGTAATTGCATGTAAAAAAATTTGTGTTGATATAACATACAAGTCATAGTGGAATACAGAATTTAGATCCCACGCGCAAATTGCTAGCACAAGTTCGATAGGTGCCACCTATCTCACCGCCATTGCTACGCGCATAGTGGACATTGAGGTCAATCAACTGCAACGCGATGTAAGGTATGCGTTTGCATGCGCGGGATTGACACCTTTCCTACGCAACTCCCGCAACTTTCTCGTTATTAAACCGTTCGAGCCATCGATAAACTGAATAATAAAGTTCGGTTCGTTACACGTCAAAGGAGCATACATGCATCTCATTAAAATATTATTTCCTCAGCTTTAATCTCTGTCAATAAATAATTACAGTTTTTGGAATATATTAATAGTAGTTTGAGTAGTTAGAAAATATTAATATACTCCATTAATAAAAAAAAGACACAATTAATTGGTAAAAGTATATATAAATTAGTTCATTTTAAAATAGAAATGTCGTTTAATATTTTGTACCAATAAATTTATTCGAAATTTGCAATCTTGCAAATGTTGAAACTAAAAATAAAAATTCATAAATTTATTTAACGAAGTTATTATTTTTAAAATACTTTCAATTAATTTACATATCTGTATATATGAAGAATATTAATTAAAATCATCAAGTACTTTGCAATGCATATAAATTAATAACGTAGTATATTAAATATTCACATTTTGCACACAAGCATTGAATAATCATAATCTCGAGTGTGGAATAACTGAGATTATAACTAATTGGTATGTATTACTTGATTACTTGAAGTAATTAATATGTATACAACGGAACGCGCGGGTCTGAAAGATAAAGTAGATTAAAATTCAATATCAACTTCAAGAAAAATATAACGACCGAGCATACGATAACTACGCGCTTCGTCGGCTAGAAAGATAATATACAATAATTTACAAAGTTACAATTAGATAAGCTTAGACAAGTTTTCTGTTTTTATTCGAGGCATTATACGTATAATTAAAATTACATGACATTTTTTATTATCTATCACTTTTTAAAATTAGGAACAGACAGAATCAGTTAAGCTACAAGTAAATTAAATTAATATTCATTGAAATAGCCCGTTAAAGTGAATGGAAATAAGTGCATGAGCGAGCTTCTAATTTTTAATTTGACTTACTTTCCCGTCCATTCACCTGCGATAAGTATACAAAGAATTCCAGAACAAACGTTGTACAGCCTTGGCATTAAAATATTATACGCGAGAAGTTCCTGAAAGAAATTGTTACGGTTTTATACGCCGGATTCATCGATGCGAAGAATATAGTACAGCCTGTTTAAAATAAGTGTAGACGCCATTTTTTTAATACTATTTGTGTAATCACAATAAAAATGATAAATGCTCATAATTTAACGACGCAATTTTATTAATATGAAATCCAGCCGTTGTTCATAATCGCTGGCATCTCTGAGGCATACTTTTCATCAAGGACTCAACATATTCTCGAGGTAGAGAGTTCCACGTGATTTAATTTGCCTCTTTTAATATATTTTGTTTTTACAAAGCTTCAACTTCATATCCTTACACGATTTCAATCGAATTAGCATCTAGTGAAAGTCAGTCGATCATATTGATCTCTTTCTCATTTTTCCTGCAGAGACGTATTTGCGACACTCATTTTGAAAAATATCGTTTACAACAATAGCCAAGCTGTTATTATGACCTTTATAGAGAGTTATAGGGAGAGAGTCTCCCTATCTTCTCGGAAAAATTCCCGATAAACAAGTTTGAAATTAAAGTTTCGCTGCTTTGCTTATTTTAAACAGAGTGTACATCGGATACCTTGCTATCTTATCATTTCAGAAAACAAGCACGTGACACATAACGCGATTTCGCTTCTTTTAATATCGTGAACTTGCATTTTAAGAATCACAATGTTTATGAATTCAATTCGCGATTATTATCCGTAGAAATACTTATCTTTGTCGATTAATAATGTTTGCCGCGCTGTTCGCTAGATAAGAGAAGGACGTATCTGCCCCGCGAATGCGAATTTGCATAAAGGATACAGCGTCATATTTTCTAAGTAACATCCTGTTGCAATTTATTATCCAGGAACAAGATTTGAATGCTAGCAGAAGAGTCTCTCTCCAACGGGATCTCATGGCCGATAACATTATCGATCGACATCGTTGTTATAAATCAAAACAGGTCTTGCATTCTCGTCGTTATAACCAATTGTAAAATACAACTATAAAAAACATTTAAATAATTTAGTGAATGAGTGATAAATTAAAGTTAAATATTGGAAAAATTTTAAATTAGAAAACGCAATATATATATATATATATAAAATGCAATTATTAAATAATATAAATAATAATAATTATACACATAATAATTAAATTATTATTATTATTTTCATTAAATTTGTGAATGAGAAAGAGAGAAATAAATACGTGCAGACGCTTTTATTATTAATCATTTTAATCTGCTTAATCAAATAAATATTCTATTTCGCTTATTTCACTGTTTCGTGGTTTCTCACGGTGACAACAGTTATACTCGGATACGTGATGAAACATATTCGATTTCACATTCATCTACAGTTCGTGTCTTGTTCCTATTTATTTATCTTGACGCCAGTTGCATACCCTCACGATCGCGCCATTAACGCAAAGGATGCTGCGCCAAAATTTGCATAATACCCGCCTACGCCTTGTTAACTGGAAACAGTTCTAAACACGAGACGCGAATGATTTAACATCATTTTCTTATGATTGTCGCAGTGGCGTAATGCTTGCTGATTGAGTAAATCGTTCATTTTTGTTGCAGGCTTTTATATTGTTTTCTAAAATATTCTTACAACTGTGCGTTAATTAAAATTATATTTTGTCAAGATTTTAAAATGCAGTTAAAAATTATGTTTTAAAGCTTCTATTAAAATGTTAACTATTAAAAGTGTCACTAAATAATTACAAGTAATATAATTACAATGAAAAATGT
This sequence comes from Cephalotes varians, assembly GCA_037157785.1. Taxonomy (NCBI): domain Eukaryota; kingdom Metazoa; phylum Arthropoda; class Insecta; order Hymenoptera; family Formicidae; genus Cephalotes; species Cephalotes varians. Next base: position 3,111,095 of record JANQDE010000016.1, on the reverse strand, counting down.
AAAAAAATATATAATGTACTCTTATAAATATAAAAAAGATTCAATTATCTTATATTTTCTTAATGCAATCTTTTTGAGACATCAGAAAATAATGATAATCATTATATTGTATATCATTATACTGTACTTATAAAATTAAAAATAATTACGATAGCTAATTAAAAACAGTATATGAATATAATTCGTACAAGTATGATATCTTTTAATTGTGAAAAAGAAAATACGTATCTTATATACAGTATCTTACAATGCATTGTCAAGTTTAGGGTCAAGATCGCCATTACAGCCTAACGATTCTCCTCGACGATGCAGCGTGCGTAAAAGGGAAACGCGTGATTAGAAACTAGAAACGAGAGAGAGACGTGGATTCTAGGCGCATACCTGTTTTATTTAGCGCTGACTACATGCGCGGCTATTAGCGCTTCGGATGAGCCGAAATTTGCATAACATCCGCCAACACATTGTTGCTTGAAAGGAGATTTCAATGAGTATGCCGAAGAGATTATCTTGCCGGCACTCGATTGTAGAATCACGTAATATTGCGCGCGATATGATAAATGACGAAGAATAATCTCAGAAAATTTTTGTGGTTAATATCACTTTGGAAGTGTTTCATTATTTTTCATCGTTAACATCGACAGTCCATCTTATCTAGCGAAAATTAATTTATTCCTGAAATGAGAAAATCTATATGTACAAGATAATTATACAGTATATTTAGATAATTGAATTTTATTATGTATTATTAAAAGCACAACTTTTTCATATATTTCACAGGCTTCATCTAATTAATCTTAAAAGTTATAAAAATTGTGTGAATTGCGCGTATAAGGATCTGATATAATAATATTTTTTAATAACTCCGTTTTCTTAATAACTTCTTTTCTTTTTCATGTGTAAAAGAATAAAAGATTAAAGCACGATAAATCTTATTGTAGCGGAAATTGAATTTTGCGTGGCTCGCGAATGGAAAAATTATAAGGTCAGCCAAAGTCGAGACTGAGATGAATTGATTAGTCGTGTTTTGAGCGTAATTTGCGTCCTTGTTTCTACGTATGCCAATATTTAATGAGTTATTTCTTTAGCGCTGACGTATCTGCAACAATACGAAGTCGCTGCAAATGATACTGTAGCATCTCTAACATACATTCTGCACACATTACTCTGTTAATAATAAAACTATTTAACTAAACTATCAGGGGGAAGGGAAATCTTTATACACTTTGCTGTATGTTCGAAACTAGAATCGAAAGCTATATTCTTACAGTTTTCTTTAAATTATAATTTTTGTCATTAATTATCTCTTACTTTTGTCATTAATTATTTATATTTCTTCTTGGCCTTAATAGTGGTTTTTCTTATTTCTCATTAAAAATCGTAATACGTGAAACTATTTAACCGGTTATTCGTAAACTGCGAGAAAGGAGTGGTTGGCGGGAAAGTACATTGCATGTGATTTAATTAACGCTATCCTAAGGTGGGAAATTCTAATCTCTTACACCTCCATGAGAAAATCTGTCTCGCAGAGTGTCTCTGCAATCTCAAGGCACGTCAAAGTTACACGTAAAATTTATTTACGTTAAGATTTTAATTAACCAATTTTCCGTTTTTTTAATGTTGTAATATAGATACATATTTATTGTACGTTTAACTTTGCAAACTACGCATATAAATTCATATAAATTTATATTATATCCTATTTTATTTTATTTGCAGTTATAATTCGATTGTAATCATTTAGTATTGTGCTGAAATAATATATAATACGTGTAATTCCACGTTTTCTTTATTTTTAACACTTAAGAAAAATGAGATATACAAGTGGAAGGTTTATAAGTTTACTGAAACTAAACAGATTGATGAAATCTTTGCTGAAGATATTTATACTTTTCTTAATCGTGTTGTCTCCATTGGAAATTACACGCTGCATTCTAGAGGAGGCTAATTGAGAATGTTCAACTTGATGGAGTCATATCGCATGCTTACATAAGATGTTCCAGATTAATTAAAGAGTCGCTTCATTAATTCATTCGCGTAACGGTATGTTGCTGCGCCACATAAAATTATAGTTGTGTAAGATAACAAACTGTGTTGTGTGATACTCAAACTATTTCGCGTAATTATCAATGATTAATAATCTACATGGAAATTAAAATATCGTAAAAATAGAAAAAAATGTGCGATTTGTTTTACATGTCTTAAGATTATTACACACATTATAAAATCTGACAGCCAACTTGATAATACCGCATACATTGCAACAAATATCTTAACTAGATTTATGACTTCTGCTTTAAACGTAATAGTTAAATCTATAGGACTTCTCAACATTCCCACCGTCATAAATTCGACGTTGGTCCACTTTCGTCGGCAGATTGTCTGTTAACTACCAGCTGTGTTTAACGAGTCTCATTCGAGCCAACTAAGCTCCATCATCGCCCCGACGTCGCCGTTTGCCGTCTCGCGGCATCAATTCGCGTATATGCAAATTCGTTTCGCATTGTCATGGTGCGTGAAACGCACAATCGCCCTCACCTACGAAACGCATTCTCTGCTTGCCGCTATTTCGACCCGCGTATCCTTATTAGTCGTTTCGCTGCAAGCGCGGTGCATATTCGGTTGAACAAATGCAGCTGCATGAATTTTCTCACAATAGAAAGTTTAGTTTGCTCTTTGCACACATATGCAATTCATAAACTTTGAAATACGCATAGTGCAATTTATCTAATATCATCATTTGTCGATATAAAATCAAATGTATAAAATATAAAATATAATTAATAATTCGCACTCTTTAAAAGTGACACAACTCAAAAAATTAAGTTTTCCAGAAAAACTATTTTTCAATTTAAGAAAATTATTGACTTAATCAAATAATATTGAAAAAAATATATTCTCAACATGATTAACAATTTTTGTCATTTTTGAATAATTTTGATTTTTGAATTTTGACAATTTTTTAAATAAAAACTACTCTTTTTGAGCTTTGACGATTTTAACAATTTTTCAATTGAAATTAAATTGACTTTTGATAGAATAATGTTTATAATCATTCATGATAATAATTCAAAAGTCACGTTTTCTGAGTTGCGTCACTTCTGAAGTAAAAGTGTGAATTAATAAATTTTGTTTAAATTATTTAATATATAAAGTTTAATTAACTTAATAATAAAATATAGTAAAATAGGGAGTATGCGTTTATTATGATTTTTGACAGCTACTATTATTCGCAATATTATTAAATGTATTCAACTTTAGATACAAGTTTTTAAAAAGTTTATTTTTTACCTCACAATTTATCAGAAATATCCAGAAATATGAAAAATAATACAGTTAGATATTTATAAACTATTGTGCGCGGAAGGCTGATAAAAGTTGAAGGCTGTTTTATTTCCTAGTCATGCATTATACAGACATATTCGTAGTTTTCGTAACTCATAGTATGATTTTTACTTTATGCTGATTTTTGCAATTTATTAAATAGCAAATCAATTTATGATGTTTTGCCAATTATCTAGTCTGCGCAATTATTGTGAAATTATTTGCAATTTGATGAGGATCAAATCAATCTGTCTGTATAGATAGCAAGAGAATCATAAAACGTGATACGGAGATCATAGGTGCGGCTGTTTATGTAAACCTAATGTCACTTGACCGGCTCGAGAGTCTTAACGTTAGCTTAGCGCGGAGTTACCTATGGATACAGAACGGTGAACCAATTACCAATGTCGTATGTAATACGTATAAGGCCGCGTATATGGCGTTACGGTGTATGGCAAACACGTCCAGTGTGCGCAACGAGATCTTGTAAAATAAGCACCGTAGGCCTTATGCACCAATAAGGCAGCATTCTGGCCAGGTCAATGCTTACAGGTTTTGTGTTTCGACTCGAGTTCCTTCGAGTTCCTTCGCTCTCCTATTTCCTCGCCTTTTTGAAGGTAAGCTTCGTTACTTAATAACAGATTCATTTTGCTTGAGAAAATAGAGACATAGAAATAATTAATTTGGAAACGAACTGCTTATTGTTAATGCTAGAACTTACATATCCTTTTTATTATTATATAATAATTTCTATTGTTTAAGTTTTCTAGTTTTATTAAGCTGATCTAAGAAATCTATAGACAAATGCAAGAAATCATATATATCATATTAATCAGTTTATATTTAGATCATCTGAAATGAAATTCAGATATTTTTAAGAACGTAACGTAAAAAATATTAAGAATAATATTTGCGTCGAATAAGAGATACTATAGTAGTTTTAAATTTTAGATTAAAATTTAAATAAATAAAATTGATTAAGGATCACTGGTATTGTTTTCGTATTAGACAAAGGACAAAGTACTATTGTACTATTGTGGAACAAAGGGTTTACAGTCTTCGTATTATGTATAAATAATTCATGAGGAATTTTACCTTGTCGTTTTCAAAAAAATGTGGATATGCATATTACGGATTGCACAGGCAATCTGGAATCAAGATCGTAGCTTCTTTGATTCAAGAGACGACTGTCGGCGTCAGGTTGCATGGAGTGAGATTGTAAACCATCGAGTCCAGCACGTATCCTGACCATATTCGCCGAGTAATATACTCACCGTGTCCCAGTTCGCGATAATGCACTTCAGGTCCCTTTGCGTTTCCGACACACATTTCGCTCGAGCCGAAGTGGATATCGATAGTCGCGAACGAACGCGCAAAAGCGGAGTACCGTGAGACGCAAAAATGGAGCCGGTTACAATGATGATGGCGACAACATGAGACGAGCGATGATGTCCCGAGCGATTGAGAAATCGCGCGAAAGCGGAACGCGGCAGAAGATGTGCAAAAGGATGCTGAAAAACTTATATCTGCCGCGTATTCATATTTTCATTTTACGGAGCCTCGGAGAAGATTTTCGTATATTTAAGGACGTATTCTTTGGACATTCTTCTACGTAGTCGTAAACAATCAAGAGCGTTATTCCCGAATTACAATTCTCTTTGATACTATTTCTAGATTGAACTTTTAACGTCGTTTGAAAGAAGCAATGCTTTGAGTCATGCGATTTGTATTTCACAAAAAAATGCGTTATTGCGTTCTCTTCGCAACACATAAAGTAATTGAAGGCTATCTTGTAATCGTGCTCGTAAAATCCATCCATAAGGCATGAATCTCGCGGCATTCTATTGATAAAAATTCGCAGCCTGTACTTTCTTCTTACGGCCACTGTAAACACGAAAGGTGCAACACGTCCTACATTCTCTTGTCGATTCTTTATGCACGCATACTATCGCGTACCGCCATTCGTTTTCATTGGCCAAGGTCGTTATACGTTGATGTTCCTCCTTTCGAGCGAAATCGCCGACGATTCACGCTCGCGGGCAAAAACGCGGTGCGGAAAAACGCGCGCGCGTTTAAAAGTTACGATAGATTTTGTTGCTCACGGCTGCTTATGTAAAGACCTAACACATTGGTCTTTTGTCGGAAAAGTCTATATGGCGAATTACGACATCGATATACGAAAGAGATACATATACACTTTAACAAATATCAGTGTGAAATTTCACCATACCCATGTAATTAAATAATTCAATATAAATTTTAATATCAAATTATTGAGAATCTTTCACACCGACAATGAGGTATCAAACTTTGATGCGTTTGTATTTACAACACATGCGGTGTAACAGAGCAAACACGTAATTACAAACAACCAATCATCAGCGTTCAGATTATATAGTTTATGTCTTTTGTCTGTATTTGTGCCAGACATTAAATAGAAATTTCTAATTATGTACGGAAAATTGTGTGCAACCTCGAACTTTTTCGACGAATTATTCAACAGTGGTGTTTGTAGATAATCAGTATGTTATCGAAAAGTGTTATCATTATCGTGTATTATTTCGTATAAAAATCATACTGCCAATAGCGTTAACATTCATACTCTGTGAGGAAATTCACACTACAACAAAGTGAATTTTCCAAGCAGATAGTGTTGACTTCACACCAACACGATGAGAATTATACAAACATCTATATTAATGTTAAAATCACACGGTATTAAAATTACACCGATATTTTTTAGAGTGCAAACATTTTTATGTGCGCAATATGTTTCCGAAAGTTAATTACGAGAAAAATATAAAATTTTATTGACATAGCTTTTTTTTGTAAAAATTTTACGTAAATGCATTTATTACGTTATTTATGATACGTATAAATTAAGAAAATAATAATTTTTAAAACACGTTTTTTTAGTATATTTTAAACTTTATATTTTATTACTACGATCATTATGATTTTATGATTTAAAAAGCATCGAGCAAAATACAAAATACTATCTACGTAATCGTTATCTTACATCGCTAATCTTCAATTTGCTAAGTTGATTTCCTGGACACCCAGCAAAATGTAAAATAATCGTTTTTACGCTGGATAATTTCAATCATCAAAAATCTCTCCGTATACATCAAGTTAAAACCATTGTCTTTGAACAATAATTTCGCACAATGACAGTCCTTGGTTCCGGTAATTACGGAAACAATTAATAGGAAGGCGCAATCGGAAGTGGCACGTGGCAGTATTCCGTTGCATCGCGACACGACACGACGCACGCAACGCAAGCGCGTACAAAAAATAATATTGCTCTTTTCTTTTTGCAGACGCGGGATCTTCAATCAAGGCGCTACACAAGTATGAAAAGGAAAGTTCGGAGTCGACGATGCGCGTAAACGGGCATTCGGAACAGAGTGCAAGGCAAGAAATGGGTAAGACCATTGCGCTTTACACAATAGCGGCACTATCGTGGCGAATTACTTACTGAAAATCGCGACAGAGTTACAGTGTTCCCTCAGTCATGACAATTAGAGCGTATTTCCAATTAAACGTCTCAATCGTAGACTGAGACTTCCAATTGAACGTCTCAATCGTGACTGAGACTTACAAAATGTTTAGAAAGAAAGGAAATAATTTTAAGAATTAAAAGATAATATTTATTTTAAAAAATTAGTAATTAAAGAAATAAAAAAAAAAACTTTTTCTATAAAAATGCGCACGTGTTAAAATAGAAGTAACGTAATTGCAAGTAAATTGAATGGGACAAGGTTCTCCGTTTGTGTGACTTGTGTGTCATTGCTTTCTAGCGGAATGATACATTGTCTCTGGTCAAATGGTGGAGGCTATATGTATAGGATTCGACGGAATCCTCGCGCACAAGGACGCGTTCCGATTAAAAAATGACGACGAATCGAGACGATGTGCGCACTCGCACACGCGTCACGTAACGTATTGTCTACGGCACGGTGGCACTCGTTACATAAGCCATTCAAGGTGGTACGATGACGTTACTCGAAGGTGCGCCTACAGTGCTCATCCTGTTCTTTCATTAATAACAATCTACCGGTTCTGAAGCATAGCTAACGGTGCCTTCTGGAATTTCACGAAATTCTTCGCCTTCTCCTTTGCCCGAGCTTTCTGCACAGCGAATACCTTCTCGATTCCGCAGAATTACGACGCTACATTGCATGTATCGGGGAAAATGCTGAACGGTTTTCCAAAGGGAAATTTCTCTATCAAACGCACGATTGCCCTCCAAATTCATTTTTCTCATCGTCATGAAAAATTGATTTTAAATCTGATGGCATTATATAACACGTGATTGAATAAGATCAGATAGATAAAATAAATTTTTTATATTCGACTGGCTTGAAAAATAAAAATATGAATAAAAATTTTTGTACGCACGCGAGTGGAAGTATATATATCATTTAAAGAAAATGGAAAAAATAAAATGGTAAATATTAAGAATAAAAAATTAACTAATGTAATATATCTGTAAAGTAGATTGCTTGGATGTAAAAAAAAAATAATAAAGACGTCTACAAACTTAATAAGGCGGAAAGATCAAACAGCACAATCGTTATACAGCAATTATACAGCACGATCGTTAGATTGAATCAGATCTTAAAAAAACTCGTTTGGCATCAATATCTTATTGACGTAACGCGGAAGTGTAAGACGGGCAATTTATGCGTAACGATCATCAATTGTTCGTCCCCTAGTTAACGTTAACTTGCTTAATTGAGCAGTGAAACGATTACGCCCACGTATCGACTTACAGATTCTGTCTATAAATATATTGTCGATAACCAACCTTCAGTCGATTATATCAACATTAGCTTTGTTTTAAAGACATAGAATACAAAATATGATCAAAACTTTTATAAATGTTATCTTCATAAATATAAATATAAAAGATAATCAAATGAATTATATATAATGTTTTATGTATATACAATGATAGTTTATCAGTAGATAAATAAATAAATTACATACATTATCATGAAAATAACAACAAACGGCAAAGCAAAGTGTGATATATTTAAAAATAAAACTTTTTAATTGATGTGCCTAAAATAAATTACAAATCTTAAACTTATAAGAAAGGTGTATATTTTATTATTTTTATTTTAAAATATAACACATATCTCTCTTTCCATATCATAATTTTAAAATTATGTGTTTCAGATAAATTTTGAGTATATTTATGGAAATTTTGATAAATTTGTTTATATATCTAATAAGCCTATATTTTTAATTTTGATCAGAGTTTAATATCAATTGATATTAAATTCAGAGCTATAAATTCAGATTTGTAATTTATAATTTTAGGCACGTAGACTAAAAAATTCTTTTTAAAAAATGTATCACACTTGGTTTTGCTATTTTTGTTATTATATTGCCGTTGCTGTTTTCGTGATAATAAGAAATGCAATCGTTATCCAATCTGAAAGTTTGTGAAAGCCGATAGCATACTGAAAGAGAGATACAATTAGAATGCTGTGCAACACGATGTAATTAAGATCGCATTGTCTTCGAAGTAATTTATTATTTCGAAAGTTTCGGAGTAATCCTAGAAGCGAACAGATTTGCGTCGTCGCTTCGCGTTACAGTGTTTCAATCTCTCCGCCGGAATCCCTGTCGAAGAATTATATAATGCTACATAATTGCAATGTTTCTGACATGAATTCTTAATGCTAAATAATGCTAAATAATGCATGCAACACGATTTCTTTCATAATAATAATTAAAAAAATAATTAAAAAATATTGGCTGCGTTGGTCGTTCCTCCATTTCGATTCTTTTAATCGATCGTAGTTGCAAAGTCACGCGATATGGAAGTCGATTCGCTCCCCTTGTTTCCGTCTCTCGTCTATCAATTCTTTCCGAATGTAGTGCAATTTTGTAACAAAAGCTCGAGCCCTACCCGACGATATATATCGCGTCGATTTGGCGAACATCGTGCCTAGGGATGATGTAACGATTTTAATGGGTTAGTTCGATATGGACAATATAGGATAGAACCATTTCGAAGAATTGCGAGGGTGCGGCGTTAGACAGGATACAATCGTCATTTATTTTGGATTGCGAAGGGAAGATCGCACGTGTTAAAAACTAAAAGATAATGCGTTTACGAAATTATTTCGTGATCCGATAAATAATGCGTATCCTCAGTAAACTAATCAGTAAAAGAGAAATTTAAAATAATTAAGAAACATGAACAATAATTATGGTTACAAATACAGCTAAAATATAAATAAATTTTTTAATTAATGAATAAAAGTCTTTGAAATATATCGCGGATACAATTATAATAGGAAAACAAAATAATTCTTTTAGCTTAAAAGAAACACAAAACGACATTTAAAAAATTCTATAAAACACACCCCTTTAGAAATGCTTAAATTGGAAATTATATTTTAAAAATTCCTGTCACAAAATAATCACAAAATAAATATTTAAACGGTTCTCTTAATAAATAAAGATATTAGAAGATATTAGAAGATACACAAAAAAGATAAAAATCCGGATATTAGTAAATCTGCTGAAAACCTAGTGTGTAATACTAATTAATACTATTTTGCAATTAAGCGACAACTATAATGTCTTCAATCCGGACAATACAACTTACTTTATCACCGGTGCAGTCTCACTCTGTTACGTTCTATCCACAGTCAATGGCACGGCGTGGCCCGCCGTCATCTGAATCATCTCGACTATCTAGACCGTATTGATCGCGGCCTAAGCAGCTGGAGTCGGTCTGACAGTAACGTTGGGGCGGCCGCACGGAAAACACACGTGTTACACGAGCAGCGACACGATGGAATCGGACTTGGCGTCCCTCACGAGGGACGGACGAGATCGTTGAAATCGAGTGGCCACTATCGGTCGTGCGGATCTCACGGATGACTTCCGATTTTCATTTCTCGAGACGGAAGCGTCGTTTCCCGACGCAGCGCTTCCATCGGTCGCGAGACGCGTCGTGGAAATTCCCGCCGTCAGAAGGTTCGATGAATCCCGCACGATCTGATCAATCGCTTTTACTTGAACGTGTGCGGAAATAGAAATCTTGCTCGACCAGTCATGCTCGTTTCACCCCTTTTACGCTCTTTTTCGACCGTGTACAAAGTGAAAGTTTGGATTCAGGGTTGATGTTGTTGTGTCGCTTGCTGAAAATGACTTTGGAGTCGATGGCACGTTTTGCTGTTTCTAGAGGTTGTTGGATATCGGTGGTATCAATTGCATTAAGTTTATTCTGTTCGACTAGCGTGAAGATAGCCTAACAATGTTCACCGTACGTGACATCACGTTGCACAATTTGCAAATTAGTTTCGAATGTTACAATTTTGTATAAATTGATGGTTGAGAAATTATTAGTAAGCGGAGTGATATTATAGCAGACATGAACAATTTTATCAATATCCGCAGCTGTCACCACCCACAAAACGGCAATGTATTTCATAATACGTACTTACAGTTTAAAAACATCACAGCGCATGCACGAGTTCAGTGCGTGAAAAGCATGAGACTCGTGCGTAATAATTTTCCGATGAAATTCTTTTATCTTAATTGCAAATAGAAGGAAACTTTGCACTCCGTGCTACGAACAATCCATTTTTCGTGCTTTGTACCGAGAATATTTACCCTAATAGAAATTTTTCTATCGAGATGCTATATCCCTTGCCATAAGAAGAAAAGAAGAGAGTCACTTCCGCGTTAGTACCCTATCGATCACAGGCGTTTTTTTTTTTCTAAAAAGCGTTGGAGATACGATACACAAAGAGGCGATCGTGCAAGTGCGAGGGTAAAGAGCCTACGGTCGATTATCGTTCATCTCGTCGAATGGTTATCGCATCTTCTAGCGGAGAAAGCACTGATGCGGGAGGAAGGGAGGAACAGAAATTTTATGTTTCCTTTCCTCGGGTTCTTTACGAAACGCGCGTGGAAGTTATTATACGCTCGCTTATGTAACGATATTCTCACAAATATCGCGCAATTCGCGCTCGAATCGTTACGCACGATTTGCTTTCAAACATTTCTTCACCGCTGTTATCATTACGCGGAGTGCAAAAGTCACGTACATCTTTCACGTTATTACAGTGAATTATTACGATTCCTCGCATTGCAAATCGCACTTTTAATTCGTTTAAATCAAGGATGATTGTTATCTTCAAATTCAAAATTGGTCGAAGAATTCGCAGCCGAGAGAAAACGCGACAGTTCCGCGACAACGTGTTTGCAAATGCATATTTATAGGTGTCAGAGAAACGCGGCATACATTTGCATAAAATCATACACGTGAATGCCAATTTTTATCTTACTTTTAAAATACGACCGTTTAACATACGGACCGTTAATGGCCAATACCGCGTTTGAAAAACGTCACTGGGTAACGTCTGCATGCTAAGTCCACGTGACACGTCCGGTATGTTCGAATTCTCGTCATTCGTAATCGCGTTTCAGTTTCGACAATATCGGCGGTAGGAAATAATGTTCCACTCGTTCGTTCTGTCTTGCATTTTAGATAATTTCTTTCTTTTTTTCCTTATCACTCGAAAGAATCGTGCTAATTCAATGACTTTTCCATGCGCTAATTGCGAGAGACACTAATTGGCACTCAAATTACTGAGTGATGATGACGTTTGTGAAGAAAGTGTAATTCTCGATTGTACATGTGTATAAAATAGCTACCATAAATAATGTTCATCAAATAAGATATAAATTTAGAAGATTAATTTTGTAATTTTTAATCATGGAGAATTTCTTTCGTGTATTTCTAAAAATCTGTAAAATTTCTGTAAAAATATAGAAAATTGTGTATTTAAAGATAATTCATAGTTCCGTATCCTATTGAAATTATGGATAATGCAGAAGGAGATAATGAGGTAAAATTATTCGTTAATTAATTCTACGAAGACAGGCCGTTTCACTTCTTTGTTTAGGAGTAATTATTAACGTCGTAGAGAGAGAGAATTTTCGTGACCAAACTTCACCACAATTAAGTGCGTCTAGCTACGAAAGACATTCTTCCCATAGCGTCGTTTCTCTCGTCCTTGTATCACTCAAATTATGCGTGACTCCAATTTTTTTCATAAATCTTATTGACTTCTATTTACTGGCACTATGCGAGTACAGTTAGTCACTTTAGTCGCGGGCAAACGAGCTGACTTGTCAAATGAGAAAAATATGAGGAAAAGCGAACTCTGAATATCAGTGTCGTTCCGAGGAAGAATTGCTGCGGTGAACTGCGGTGTAAGATATGCTGGTGGAAAGTGCGTTGGCTTTGTTTGGGCTCGTTAATCAGTTGAATAACGTTTAATACTCCGGGGGTCATCGCGAGAGTTAATCGCAATGTCCACGCCGGACACGATGGATACCATCGACGAAGCGGAACAAGCGTGGCGTGAGTACAAAAATAGTTCGTCGGATTCGTAGTTTTTTTAAATGTCATCTCTTTGAGTCGCGGAAAATCGTAGACATATTTTTAACAGGAATTTAGTGATAATATAATATATATTAATAAATGTATAAACATATTGATAAATATGTATATTAATAAATTTAATTCCTTTCTCTTGGTTTTTAAAATGTCTTAAAATGTTATAAAAATAAATTTTATATGGAATATTATTAACACGGCGCAGTAAAAAATATATGAAGATATAATAATATCTTAATAATATAATATAATATAATAATAATATCTTTATAATATAATATCTAATATAATATAATATAATATGTGAAAATATATAAAGATTATTTTAATAAAATTTTATTACAAGATTATTTTAAAGTTTCTAGCAAAAGTTTTTCTTTGCGGAAGCAATTCAGCTATAGAACGTTTCGACAGTTTGAACGTTTGATTTGCATTTATTACAATGCGATGATAAGTTGTTTTGTTAGATAATGTAACAATGCAGAATGATGATTTATCGAAATTCGAATGCCGACTTTCATTTGATATATTCCATGAATTGTAAATCATGCCACGGTGATGGCAAATCGTGCGTTTCTTCTTGTTACTCGTACTGTTCGCGGATATGAAGTACGGATATGAAATGGATATGAAGAAAGATTCGGCCGATAGGCATGCAAAATTAAACGCTTGGCACACGCATGCACAATTCATGAGTCGGTACCACCACGTGGTTCGCTCGGCATCGACGCCGGTGAAAGAGTTTAGTTTTTATCTTGACAGCGTGTACAAAACCGTGACCTAGTTTGCGCTATTTCTGAAGAAGAAGTTTGTAAGCATTTTTTTGACATGCTGGATAATCAAAAAAATATATCGCGTGCCTTCCCGCTAATCTATATCAATGTCGTAATATTTAGATCTATCTTACATATATGGCATTGTAAAATAGAGATGTTATCGCGTTAGCCTCAGGGTTTGATTAGTGTATCTCTTGATTGATAAGAACGATATTGAAGAACGATATTGCGTTTAACGACGTCATACTCAATAAATAATAGATGCCATGTACACATAAGAGAAACTTTACTATACAACAATATCAAATTTTAATTTTTAATATTTCTTATATTATCAAAATATTATTATATTAATATTATTATATTATTATAATATTACCAAAAAATAAATATACACGTGCGCGCGCGCGTGTGTGTGTGTGCATATATAATAAAATTATATGTTATGTTCTTGTAGCAATTTTTTATTAACAAATATTGTTGTATATGTTATGTAAATTTTATTTTCAAGATTAATAAGTCCCGATTATAATATTTTCCTGTTACTGTATAAAATTATTTATTTTATTGTAAAATATTTAATAAAAAGTTGTATTTGTATATTTAAATACATTTAACATAAATGTAGTTCTTATTAAATCTCTGTTCTGCAGACACGGAATTGTGTAATTTTTAATTTTATCAATAACAGTAAATTCTGAGAAATTATGATAATAAAAGAATTAAAGAAGATCAACCAGGATCAAAAAATGAAACTCAAGTAAAGTCAATTATTATCTAAATCTATTGTTATCTATACTGTTATCTAAACAGAATTTTCTTTTATGTCTCCAGATGAGATGTTGGAGTGTGAGACCGGGTCCCTTTTAGGCAGAGTGGCGGACCTCGAAAGGCAATCCTTGGCGCAGAGGGATGAGATAGTTTGTCTTCGCGCCACTCTGGCGGACGCGCTAAGGCGAATTGCCCAGCTCGAAACAAGAGAAAAGCGGGAGGATGACAGGAACGAGAGGAGAAACGAGAGGATGGTGTCCTCACCCTTAAGGAACGGCCATGTACCTCTCAGAAGTAAGTTGGTAAAGTTGATTATGCACATTGATTATGGAAGCTCACTAACGTCCGATGTTGCGATGCCTAAATGCTTCGCAACCTAGATATGAATATAAATATAAATATAAATATTTTTATATAAGGCACTGTTAGAGCAAAGCAATGATAAATTAGTAATAAATAATTATTAATACAGATTATTAAATAATTAAATTTTTTTAAACAAAAGTACAATATTGTCGATTTTTAATTATTGTGTAGTATTAAGTTATTTATTTGTTGGAATGAATTGCATTCCTCGATTATTTTTTAAGTATTTTTTGTTATAATTTTGTCAAAACAGCAATTGTTATAATTGTTACAATCGTTTTATCTCCATGATACTCAATGGAAATTAATTAATAGAACTAACAAAGTTAATAGCTTGATAAGCAAGCACAATTTCTTAATAATAAACCTAGATTGATAATTGTCAGGTACGAGTAAGATCGTATCTTTCATTTGTGATAACGAAAAGAAAGCTGATTCAATTGATTGATCTGTAAAAGTGTTGATCTGTAAAACGTCATTGGATTTGCCGCACCTTCGCTGGTGCCAACCGTGCTACAAATGCACACTCTATTTTTCGTGATAATCGCCAATTGAATTTTCAATTGCTCAATTATTTCACCATTGATTTATATTGTAATCCTGCAATAATGAAAATTAAGTATATATCGACATAGTCGATAGTTTAATATGACAACTATATATCATTTTTGTAATCGTTAATTGTCAGTTTTAAAAATTATAACAAAATTACAAAAAAATTTTAGTACAAAACTTTAATGATTATTAATATATTAAATAAAAAACTTTTTTTAATTTTCCTGATTGACTCTCACTATCAGAATTTTATTTCTTTTCTCGTTTAAGTTTTAGATCGTCCTCTGCTTTCTATTTGTCAAAATGCAAATGACACAATACTGTTCTTTTTCTTCCCTTTAAAACATTGATTGTACTTACAGCGAAGATATACCATGGATTTTACTCTGACACGTAATATCGCAACGTGAGATCGCGGCAAGGATTCATCGCAGTATTACTGCGAGGCGCAAATTAATACGTCGACGTAAGTGCGAGCGGCGATCGTGCACGACATGCAACCTAAGTCAGGCGTGCATTTCCGGCGAACTCGTGCGCGGATACCTCTAGAGTTTCGTACGTTACAACAGAAATTGCGGATGCGAAGAAGCCTCGCGAGATAGCGAGTGTTCGAGCGTCTGGAAATGAAGCTCGGGCCGGGTGTTGTATCTGTTGGCACGCGACGGCTTTAAGGTCACGTTCAGTTTCGTCCGTCGCAATCGAGAAACCCGCTCACGAACGTGAATGGATTCGCGTAATTGTTCGCCGGTCTTGGGCATTCGTGCAGACCTTGGAAGAGAATTCTTTATTCTGCACGAGAATTCGGGAGTGATCGAAGCGAATACTGGAATTTGCTAACAGGACGAAAGAAAAAAAATCATGCTGTAACGTGCTGTTGTATATCTAGACATTGTAAAATGCAAATTAAAAATAATGATCTTTCGTTAATTTTACTTATTAAAATATGGGAGACAAATATGTTCTGTGGAACATGTCATAATTATTCGATTGCTTTTTATGCTTTTTATATTTTATCATATACATTTTATCTTTACTTTTTAAATTAAACTTCATTACTAAAGTTAAGTTTTATGAAAAAAATAACATAAGGTCTGTTCTTTTTATTTGAACTGGCTATACTAGTTCAGAGTTCATTTTTCTTCTACGAATGTAAAGGGAAAAAGATGAAAACTACGAACCAGTGCAGTTAGTTCAGCTAAAAAGAACAGGTCTATAATTGAAACGAAAATGGAAAAATCCTTGTTCCACACTCATTAATTCTCTCGCGCAATCGAGGTGCCAACACGTGAACGCGAATAGTTTTCTAATTGTTCTCTTCATGTTCTCGCGATTGAAAGCATGCGAGTATTCCTTTGGCCCCTGTCAGACGAAGTAGTAGTAGTAGAAGTAGTATGCAGGAAATGAAAACGAGAATCGCTGACGTGCATAAATTATTGCGTCGACAGCATCTTTAGCTTAGCTCTTAGCAATTGATGAACGCAGGAAAGCTGTAATACATGCATAAGGCGTTATGAATATCGCGCATTCGTTACACTGCTATTGAAAACCAATCACACGGCCTATCCGTTCCGCAGCTATATCTCGTGTTATTTATGCAATATCCGAAGTTTAACGCGAAAAGCAGAGTCTTCTATTAAACCTAAGATCTTGCATTTTAAGTAGATCAGTATTCACGATATAGAATATTGTTTGAAACACTTCAAATAAGAGACAAAGTTATTTTCAGGTAGTCAAAATTCGGTGCCACAGAAGGACTTGAGGCTGCGCCAAACCGGTGGCCTCAGAAATTCCTCTTCTTCGGGATCGTCGCAGGATGTCCGCGATGCGACGTCCAGTCCGAGACGGCCTGCCAGTTACGTGCATCCCTCCCAACTTCCTCAAAGGTGAGAGTCATGAAATTAACACTAACACAATACATTGTGTTTAATGTCAGTCAAGGATTCGACAGATCTAAAATTGAACGTCATTTTCTTGGCAAATCATGAAGGGCAGTTGCTTTGTATATGAATAAAAATTTTAACATAATAATTTTAATATAAAGATTCGGCTAGAGTCTTCAAAAAAACTCGGATGATTCTCTAGTTGCATATTTTCTGTCTTTTTATTAATATTGTCTTTGTTTTATATTTTAAACTTATAGATAATTTGAGCTTTGTCTTTGTTTTAGTTAATTACTTTTTGTTTTAGGAGATCCGTCCACTATCAGTCAACGGGCTCTTTACATTCCGATAGTCCGAGTAGTAGTAGTGTTTCTCCGGTGCCATCGCCAAGCCCTAGAGCTACGCCACTGCCTGTAGCCAGGTAGGGGGAAATCTTTTACATTTTACTTAATGTAAAATAAACTGTAAATTTAATTGTTGCATCTTATGTCACAAAAAATAGAAGCCAAACTGGAAATTCTAAATACTGTTTTAAATATTTTTATATTTTTCTTTTTCAAATCCATTTAAACCGATTCTCTTCGTCCCGATTGCAAGAGCATAGATTTATTCTCGGTGCATTATTAATTATATGTTGCGTGTATGATCGTAATAGATGTGCGCATGTATGTTCTCTCCTTAGTATTATCGCCACGTTAATGAACGCTCGCTATTTAATTAGTAGCGATATATTTCAATGTTCTTAGAGTGTTATTACGACGTTACGTGATGCGTGTATATATGCATGATGCCGTTGTGACGAGAACTGTGAATTCGATGTCTTAGATCGCCCACGGCAAGATCAAACGGACCGCCACAAAGTAGCCTAAGAAGAGCGAAGAGATGGTCGTCCACCGGTGATTTTACACATTCCCCGCAAAACCAGGGAAGCAATTCCCAGCTCGTCGGTACCAGGTTAGCTCGCAGCTAATAACGTAACAGTAAAACGCACCGTTTGCCTGCTATTTGTGATTTTGTTCACATTTCACTGATCACACGAATTTAAATCTTTTTGTTAAATCACTACTTGTTTTTCTTGCTTCCTCTCTCGGGCGATCGAGCGCGTTTTCTCGTCAAGAAGCTGCCATTCCATTGGTCAGGAAATTATTATTGCTTCGTCTTTTGCGCTGTTAAGCCTTTTTTTACGTATCTTGCACATCGTATCTTGAACAGTACATTGAACTTAATTGAATATTTTTCTTTTGCTAATAAAATTCTTTTTAACGTACTGCTGCAACTTGAATAAATGATACTTGAATAAAGTTGATACTTGAATAAACTTGAATAAATATTTAAAAAAAAAGAAGCTTAAGTACTAGCAAAAATAGAGATTCAATAGTAAATTGAAGATTTCAGTGTGTAAGATTGAAATAAGTCTCTGATTTTTAAAATCTATTTTAATTATAAAGTCGTATCTAAAGTAGACTTTAAAATTATAGGCGAATTTAATTTGCATGAAAAGAAAAGATTCATTATTCCAATCCTTCCCTCTGAAATTATGCTTGAAGCGCATCGAATCGATGGAAAAAAATTTCTTTGTAGCTCTATCGATAGAAACTTCAAGTACGCGGGAAACACGCTGATCGCATTGGAGACGGTTCTCCATATTTCTTTTCTTCTTTCTTCTATCTTGTTTTGTTTTGCACCGCATGGTTTTCGTTTGCATTTTCATTCATTATAGATTGTCTGCGTCCACCAAGTCCTTGTTCAACCTGTTCAAGCCACCGGCGATGAACAACATCAAGCACGGGTAAATAATATATTAGAATATTTTACACACAACTTATTGCCATATCTGGCTTCTCGCAGCCGCGTTTGGACGACCCGCCGCGCGGTGGTCGCGAGGTCGCACGTGCGTGCGCATCGAACGATCTTTAAGATGCAATTTCGTTCCTCCGCAGGTGAGCGCGTAAAGATCTCGCTTAAAACACGGGCGTTAAACGCACGTGTAGAATTTCCTGCGGGTTATCGCCGTGTATATATCTGCATGACACACGATCTGCGGGATATGCGATCGCGGAGGCGATTGATCTCGATCTCGCCCCGTAGATCACGGATCGAATTGCGGCTTATCTCTTTACAAGTGAATAGCTGGAAATCCGCGGAGAAATTGAAAGAAAGGCTTCACGAATTTAAATAGAGCTAATTATTTGATATTTGATTTATCTTGATAATTTTTTATGCTTTATTTTAATACTGCGATTGTTTGATAGAAATTCCGCAGAAATTGCAAGAGATGCCTGCCATAGATTTTATCTAAAGGTTTTATTTTTTTAAAACTGTGATGCTTTGTATTATTATTGTCGCACGTATTATGATTCGTAAACGGATGAAAAACCCCCCGAAAATGTAGGAAACTAAACCAATCTTATCGCACATATAATTTTTATAACGTAACAAAAAAGCGCTTTATGCTAGTGAGTACTAATTTCTAATGTTTGCTGATTCGTCGATCGATATCAATGAATGCCTGTTAAAGAGGAAGTTATCGTGACGCACGCGTTTGCACATAGCACAGCACGTATATGTATGTTATCACCGCACCGGCACGTCGTTAATTATTACAATACGCGTTTCTTTCGACCTTCGATCTTGTATGCAAATGTCATGTAGAGATTTTCTTGAAGCTGTGAAACCTCCAGCTTGGCAGAAATGTAGTTCAAAGGGGCGTGCATACTTAATGAAATATTATACGAGAAAGCCATATTTTAAATTTAAATGTCACACCTGGAATTGTTTTGCAGCGTTGCTTGGATCGCGATCAAAGTTAATCGCATTCCCATAGAAACTATATCGTTTGGAACTGATACGCAGCGGATAGCGGAAAGTCTTTTATCGTACTGATACTTTTCCCGCGAACAAAATGGACAAAGGATAAAATTATAATTTATTTTTAACGGAAACCATTTTGAGGTCGATTTAATAGTAATTGTGTAAATAATGTAATTCTATTATAATATGATTTTGCATGTTGAAGATAGCATATCTCATGATGTCACATTGTGACAAATAAGTGATTTTATTTGCATAGGCTTTTTTAGCCGCGTAAATAAATGTTAATTAATTTGGCGAAATAGATAATTATAATTGGCACGTTTCGATCACGATTGCCTAGCTTTTTAAATATGAAATTGAAAAATCGTTTACTCCGAGGATGCTTTCAAGCGGACGATGTTTTTTTTTTCGTCGTTTCCGGCGTGCCCGTGACACCGTGACGTCGTGCACACCAGGAAACGCAGAATGCATAGTTGTGTAACGGCAGGAGGAATTGCGATTCACTTTCTTCGGTAACGCAATGGCGCGCTTCGCACTAGGACGTTAAATGAGCCGTTAACCACGTGGTCCTTCTTCCATACCTGTTGCCTTCGCGCATCATTCAACGTCAAAAATGCTCGGAAGTACTTTATCCCTGCCCGCTTGTTACATTGTTATGAGCGAGTCTCATTTGAATTTATTGATCAGAGGGAGTCAATAATACCGTAAGGTATGTAAACAAGTTGGACTGTTTGATAGCGTGACGGTTATTTGTGTGTGCTCAATTTTATGTAGAAATATGCTTAACTGTAAAAGTAGCATGACTGAATATATAAGATTGCTTCAATTAATAAATAATTTAAGTTTCCCTTATAAACAATTTTTTGTACATCTCGAATATTAATTCGTAAGCGTTACAATAAATGTGAAAGCAGAGACGAAGGCTCCGAATTTCGCATTTTCATGAAGAATTTGGTCAAGGCTACAATTCTCCGTTACCTTGTTTTGTATCACATTGATTCGTTTTACTTGACATTTATTCACTGCATGTGGCGTCTTTTCCTCAAACACTTCGCGCTACAAGGATACATTAAAGAATCAGAATCGTTAGGATATAAATCGGGAAATCGTAGCTTGAAATACGTCTTATGAGCTGAGAAATCGAAATAAAGAGATTAGAGAGAGAGAGTTTGTAAGAGAGATCGTGTTGTTTTATGAAGAGAGAAGTTCTTCTCGTTCTCAATGTAAAACAGATTAAAACGGATCCAAGGACCTGTTGAGACGAATCCGAGACGGGCAAATATCTCGTGCATCAATGTGATATCAGAAAGACCAAAAATAAAAAAAAAAGAATTGACGTAACGGCGCAGCATGCTTCGCGGAGTAATAAAGCCGAGCTCATTATTCGCGTGAGTCATTCGTCGCGGTTACCAGACCTCATCGACACAGAAAGCCTGGCGAATTCGCTCAGTACAGCGCGAACGGTGCGATCAGAGAGCACGCCGCCGCGCCGGTCGAACACACAGATTCGAGCAGGATCGTGAAGCTCTTGTGAAAGTTTGTACGGTGCAAAAAAATCATCATCATTATCGATTTGCAACACGTGAGAAAAACATTTAAAGCAGCTTTAATCGATCAGTTTTTGTATACCAGAATAAAAATTCCTTTCATTTGAAATTCAAATACGAGCATTAATTAGATGATAATTTAAAATAAGAGAAAGAGAGAGAATTTTAAGAAGATAATTCTAAGAAATTATTCTTATCAAATTTAAATGTAGGACACGAAGAAAATAATGTGTCTCTCTCTCTCTCTCTCTCACCAACAGAAAAATTCGTTGATTGGATAAATTTTATTCGATGCATTTTTCTCCGTGAAAAATTCATCGTGTAAAAATAATTATCAATCTTATATTTTTCATCTTGAGTCCTTGAAATGCAATTCGATCATAAAATAAAATTTGACGATTAAAACGAATAAACAAACATAAACGATCTCTTTGTAGCACTAGAGACATGCAGTACAACGAGGAAGAAGGCACCGTCCGCATGTATCTACGCGGTCGACCAGTCATTCTTTACGTCCCTACGTCTATGATGGAATCTTACGACCTTCACAAAGTCAGCACGCCGCCGCAGAGCAAATTAAAACTCGACTGGGTCTATGGTTACCGTGGACGCGACTGCCGTAGCAATTTACACCTGCTGCCAACCGGCGAGATCGTATATTTTGTCGCGGCTGTCGTTGTTCTGTACAACATGGAGGAGCATAGCCAGAGACATTACCTAGGTCATACGGACGATGTCAAATGGTGAGTGAGAAGTTGGGAAAAACACGATATCCAATTTTTGCGAAGAAAAATACCATAAAAATTAAATATCTGAATAATAAAAATATTCAGTCATTAAAACACACACATACAATTCAATGAACATATTAAATATATTATACAATTATAGATATATGTTATATATAAATCTAGAATATATTTCAAATCTCTTTCATGTTTTTAATAATCGTATTTAATATTCTATTTTATGGAAGTATAATAAAATTTTTTAATGTAAAAAAGGAAAAAGAAATAAAATAGATTATTTAATTTCTTTATGAAATAAAAGAAAATTGAGACTTATAAAGTGTTCTCTAATCAATTATATACAAAGTAACAAGTTATGAAAAATTACATTAAATAATATTGATTAATTTATATTAAGTAATTAATTTTTAATATTTTTTTCATACAGCATAGCGATTCATCCTAATAAATTGGTTGTCGCAACAGGACAGGTGTGCGGAACGGATCGTCGGGACGCTATGGTAAAATTATAAAAATAAAATTTATCAAATAAATAAAGAAAAAATATATCAATAAAGAAAATAATAAAACATTCTAATTATATACAAAAAAATGTAGCGAATAAATTACAAAGTATTATAGATGATATCTTGAATTTCAGCCACATATAAGAATATGGAACTCAGTGAGCCTAACGACTCTTAGCGTAATCGGCAATGGCGAATTCGACGGATCGATTTGCTGCCTATCATTCTCCAAGGCCGACGGCGGGAATTATTTGTGCGCAATCGACGAGACTTCCGATCACAATATATCGATCTGGGACTGGCAGAAGAGCGATCGTGGCACCAAAGTGACCGAAACGAAGGTACTAAACGTGGCGATAATCTGACACGTGCTTAATGACGCAAATTAAAAATTGCGACATATAACTATTTTGCAAATTATTCGCGTATATCCCGGCCGGAAGCAGGCCATTTAACGGCCGATGACTGCCGATTGCAGTGCTCTGTCGACACGGTGGTTTGCGCCGAGTGGCATCCGCTGGAACGTAACCAGATCGTCTCTTGCGGAAAAGGACACGTATCCTTTTGGTCTCTGGACAATGGCGGCATGCTATATAAACGTATGGGTATCTTCGAGAGCAGGGATAAGCCCAGATACGTTACCTGTGTCGCCTTCAATCAAAACGGCGACGTCCTCACCGGCGACAGCAACGGCAACATCATCGTTTGGACTCGAGGTAATCTCCTTAGCAGTTACTTTATAATAATTTTTTCTTAAGTTATTTTTACGAGAGTTAGAAAAAATTATCTTTGTCTCACACAAAGAACGCTTAATAAAAGAAAATTGCTTATAACGATTGAATTAATATTATTATATTATTTTTTTATTGATTATCATCTTATTATATCTTATTATATAATTTTATTTTTAGGTACTAACACAATCTCAAGGTTAGTGAGGAATCTCCACGAAGGATCAATTTTTTCCATATGTGTTCTGAAAAATGGCAACATTATCACGGGAGGTGGGAAGGACGGCAAGATTTTGTATTTCGACGCCTCTTTGAATCTGACGGGAGAAGAAGCTCAGGTCGTGAAAATTTAAATTTATAATATGAATTTTATTTGCACATTTTTTTTCGATTTTATCAGTATTGTTTCCGATATCGAAAGAATAACGAAATTTGTTCCGTAGATCGAGGATCATTTCGGCGGAATTCGAACGCTCTCGGAAGGAAGGGGCACTCAATTATTAATCGGCACGACGAGGAACTGTATTCTCGTTGGTGAGAATGACATGGGTTTCAATCCCGCAATGTTAGGTCACGCCGAGGAAGTTTGGGGACTTGCGGCTCATCCGACTTTGCCTCAATTCGCCACCGCGGGACATGATAGATTGTTGCAGATGTGGGATAGTTTAAGTCATACCGTGGTGTGGAGCAAAGACATCGGGGTATATAACGTTTATTTATCTAGTAGTACACTGCTTTCGTCATCCTGCAAAAAAAGGAAATGCATTTTGAGAAATATAAAGATTTTAACACATAAATTTTAATTAATTAATTAATAAATCGCGAAAAATAATAAGATAAAATAAATGCCATGTTTCTGATTCTTGTTACCTTTAAGAAAAATGCACGGATACAATATTTATTTGACTTCATTAATTTCTATAAACAGATACTAAAGAAATATAAAGTACTTTTATTGAAATAAAATATGATTTATCAATTAAAATAAGTAATATCTTTTTTATTTATAAAATTAAATGTGAACCAAAAAATAATATAAACATTTGTCGGCTTTTTTTTATTATTTAGGAACAAGCACAAAGTATCGCTTTTTCGCCGGATGGTAATATCATAGTCGTCGGCTGTGTGTCCGGGAAATGGTTGGCAATTGATAGCGAGACGCGAGAATTGTACACACATCATAACGACGGTTCCGAGCCTATTCAGGTACGTTTACGTAATGCGTTTACGTAATTATGGCTTTAAAATGCATCAAAATTGAATTTTACAAAAATAATTTAATCATATATTTTTATTTGATCATATTTGATGTAACAAATCTTTGTAACGTTATGTAATATCATAGAATTTACAACAAATGTTGTATTTCACTTTGTATTTATATCGTACTCATGATTTTTAGGTCGTTCAATTTTCGCCCGATGGTTCCTTGCTTGCTCTCGGCTCCAGAGACAATTATATTTACATTTACCAAGTGAACGAAGACGCGACCAAATATAGTCGAGTCGGACGATGTATGGTAAGTTATTACAAATTAGTAACATTTTTATATCTCATTTCAACATCAATAAAATTCTTATATTTTGTGTGAATATATATGTATATACAGAATATTATTTTTTATAATATAATAAATAATATTTTAACATTAAATAAAATTATATTTTTAAAAATTTAATACATCTGAAATTCCAAATGTATTTTTCATGTTCGTATCATGTTACAGGTTATTATTATAAATTATTATGCTAAATTAAAATTCTTCTATATACAATTTTATTAAAAAATTTTAAATTTATTTTATTATTCTTGATATATTGTACTTATACTTGATATACTATAATGTACTTATTTCTTATATATATTGAAAACAACGAACTTAAATGTGTATACATATTTACTTTCTTATAACGAATAATTAGTTACAAATAGTATTCATTAATAATCTAATTTAAATCTTGTGATAAAAATAATTGCTTTATCAATAAAAATAATGAAATATGAGAAAATATTTAACATTTATTGAGCTTGTTGCTACTATTTTTTAAAAAAGATCTAAATCATTTTCTTCTATTACATTATTGTATATTATTGTATATTATTGTATATTATTGTATATATTGTTACAATTATTAAAAAATAATTATTTAGATATTCGTTTTGAAACTATAAATAACTGAGAAAATTATTTGTAAATATACGCAATTTAAATACTTTGATAAACTAATGATAAACAAATGTAACAAAATACGTTTTATTAGCAATATCTCATTCTTAAGCCTAACGATATTCAATACAATTCTTTTCCATTTCTAGCCAAAGCGGATTCGAAGGCACGGAGTAAGACTTGTGTTTCGGCCACTCGGAAACGTAGAAAGGACGTCGCGTTGCGTATAAAATCGTTCTAAATGTCTAATTTTTTGTATAATTAAAAACGCAACGCGACGTACCTCGCTTTATTCTCATCGTAGAATACTGTAATAATTACGTAGCTAAACTTCCATTTAACTTCTTAGCACCCGCACGCACATTAAACATTGCTTGCATAAAGTATTGTAATTACAATATAATAGATGATAGAATTATGTTATTAATTTGTCATATGACACACTGATAATTTAATATTTTATAGTGCCAAGAACGCAAGATCTGCTACTTATTGTGATAATATGTATATTGTGATAATCTTGTGAATATACGGATTTTTCTTTATTTCAGGGACATTCTAGTTTTATAACTCATTTGGATTGGTCCGTGGATGGTCAGTATTTACGCAGCAACAGCGGGGACTACGAATTGCTCTATTGTAAGCCAGCTTTAATAATTTAATCGAATTAATCCTGCGTGTGAATCGCCTTTTTTCACTAATACTTTGTGAATCGTGGATCGTTTTTTTTGCCAGCACTATTTTTCTCCTGATAAATCAGTTTTGAAAGATCGGAAAAAATTTTTTTATTATATTATTTTTTTAAATGTAGCACATATGGCAATAATGCTACAATTACTTGAAAATTTTTGACAGTTCCTATAATGACTCACACGCAGGATTGAAGTATAACTTGCGACAAGACGGAAATATAAAAAGAAAAAAAATAGAAGACGGTTACTGGACGGGTACTGGAAAAGACTAAGAAAGGATGTCTGTCACATTATCATGACAAAAACATTCTCATCAGCACATTACTATCGAATATTAAAGCAAACGGAAAATATCGGACTTAAAAGCAAAAACATGGCATGTATCTTGGAGTTGTGTTTTCTTTGTCTTTCAATTCTTTGTGTTTTTTCCACTCTGTAAGAAGTGAAAAAGTTAGCTAAACATTAATATAAGTTTGGCAATATTTTCTAAGGATCTCTAACATCATTGTTTAAACGTGCAAATGGCATATGCTCTTTCTCAGGACTCTGCTGGAGTCAATGGAGGGTACTGTAATTTATGAACATAATTATTTTTGTGGATAAAGAGTTATAGTAGTTTCTTCATATGTTTGATTATTCCCTCGGAACTCTTTACTTGGATTCCTGAGGGACTAGAAAACATTTCCAAAAAAGCTTAATCTTTTTATGTTTATGATTTAATCTTTTTATCTATTATGCTAAATTGACAGGATTGAAATTCAGAGTTTTAATCTCTATATTCGCACTCTCGTGAATTCTCATCGCCTGGAAAGTTTAAATTTCCGAAGGGTGCCCTTTGAAATTCAAGATTTTAAGTTTTTTTCTGTTTTCTTCCTTTCTAAACCTTCGAAAGTTTATTTTCTCCATATGGTTCTCCATATGGTTTCTTTATCTTCAAAAAATAAATTTCCTGGAGATTACAACCTCATTAAAGTAATTATTTGACATATGCGCTTACTCTTCTTTGTGCTTTAGAAAGGGTTGCATAAAAGAAAAAAATTCTTCAATAACAATTAATACAACAAATGATACAACAATTATACGTATAACATAAAATATATACAATTATATAGAATTAGTGTGTGTAGTATATAGATTTATAATTTTAATAATTTGTAAAATATATCGATAATTATAATTACTAATTATAATTACGGATAACTTTTTGTGTATATATAACAAAATTTAAAAAAATTAGATAAAAAATATGCATTACTATCTATACAATACAGAAAATATTGCAACAAGTTTGCAACATTTCAGGTATATTGCAGAAATTTTGCAAAATTGCTGCAATATTGCTGGAATGTTCTGTACTGTATAGGTAGTTAGTAATAACAATATTTTTTTAAATTAAGAATATAATGTCGTATGACTTTCTCTGACTTTCTGTCAATGACTTTCTCTTATTATCAGGGAATCCTGGTGTGTGCCGCCAAATTCCACAGTCTTCAATGTTGAGGAATGTTGATTGGGCAACTCATACCTGCGTGATATCATTCGAGACAATAGGCATCTGGCCGGAGGGTGCTGATGGAACTGATGTGAATAATTGCACACGAAGTGGGGATGGCAAGCTTTTAGCTACGGGTGATGATTTTGGAAAAGTCAAATTGTTCTCTCACCCGGCATGCCAGCCGAAGGTAATTTGAATTATTTTAAATTATATTGCATTAAACTTTTGAATTTTTATTTTCACTCTCAACAGACACGATGTTGCATATTAAGGATTGTATTAAGATTTTGCGAATGTAATTTTTTTCAGTCACTATATCATTCCTATGGCGGCCACTCGAGCCACGTAACGAACGTCTCGTTCTTGCAAGATGATTCTCGATTGGTATCGACCGGCGGCGCCGATACTAGTGTTCTTCAGTGGATAGTAAATTAAGCGAATCATTTTCGAGCAAGTTATTCTTAAAAGTGCACTTCGAGTTCGAGTTAAGAAGAAAAGAATGTCATCGTCGCGTCGCTTAAAACTAAAGATATCGCATGATTTACTTAATCGAGTATCATGGCTTTTATTCTTGAAAGAAATGACGACGGAATCATCCTAACATCTCGATTTCCCGACATCAAGATATTATTTACCGTATGATGTTCACGATGAATATCATAATGAGTTCTTAAGAAGATTCCATTTGTTTAAGAGTGGGCGATCAAACACAATTGACGCCTCGATTTCTCAACAATACGTTTGTCATCAGGCAAGTTATTTCAAAGATTCGAATATATACTCTCATATGTAAAGCCACTCAATGCACCGTGTGTGCGAACATGTTTCCTTCTCATATATGTGATAGCACCGATATAATCTGTTCTTACCATTGTCCAACATGCACAATATTAATGGACAAACAATCGATATGATTATTCTAAAAACGACTTTCGTCAGTGTATTTTTTGTTAACTATAATGATATATATAACATTACAATGATTGATTAACATTATCAATCAAAGAAATGAATATTTTATATGGCGCCTTACTGTAATATTATTACATCTTTTTGTTTATTTCTTATTCTTTGCAAATGTATTTTTGCAAGTCTTTCTTTTTCTAGATGGCGGTTAATGATAATCGCGAAAGTCGTCAATGGAATTGAAAAGAATGAAATTTTATTTTTAGTTGATTTTGATAAAAAAATTCTTCTTTTACACAAAGAGCTCCATGTGAGAGGTCTTTATAAGTTCCCAATCAATACGTAAATAGATGTATTTTTTTTTACTTTGTGAAAATAATACGTGCTCGCGCGTACACAGTATGTTGTGCATTAATTAATGAGTATAGACCGATATTCATAATTGGTTCTTATATCTAAGATTGTCTTAAGTGTAATCTTAAGATGTCAAAATCAATCAAAAAGCCATATTAACATTTCAATATGTTACTTAAAACGGTCTTAAAATAAGAACATTATGAATACTAGTCATAGACTTTGAAATGGAAACTGTTATAATCAAACAAATGCATAGATCAAAGTAATCACCTCTCTGATATTATATTATATATAAATATTATATTATATATATTATAAAATTAATACACATCACATGAGGTGATAGAATTTTGTTCAAACAAAATCAAATATTTGACATTTGTTTCAAGATACAGAGAACTTCTATTTTATTTTATTTGTTAAGCAAGCATGATATAGGGGAGATCGGGGCCGATTGTCACAGTTTTTGTTTAATGATTTTTAGAAAAAAGTGGATATAAGTAAACACTATACGTTACAACATATCCACGTTTTTTAGATATTAAAAAAAATATTACTCTTAAATATATTATGAAAATAAGTTATTTAATTTGAAGTAAAACTGTGAAAATATGACAATTAATCTCCATATTGATTGTCATATATTCCAGGATTGGTAATCATACATTCAGGAATCTTTTTGCAATAATAACTTAATATACGGTAATTCATATTAAATTCTAATGCGACTTGTCGGATAGAAATTATGTATTTTCACTGCTCTAACGGCTTTCAAAATAATATCAGGCGGTTTCACTTCTGTCTGTCTTCCTTTCTTATTTTCGTACTATAATTAATCTCACAATTTAATCTCATATAACCTCACGATTGTTCAAGCCAGTATTGCCAGATGAAAAACATGACTTTCTCAAAGAATAGAAAGGATATGCATACAGAAAAGAGGCACACACATGGACTGCGCTGAGCACATGTATATGCCTTTTTTTTAGGTTTCTTCTATTTATCTTTCGAAGGAACCGCATCTTCCATCCGTGACAACTAATATCAACTCATTCAGGACACTTACCCTACACAGCCGTTTTTTAGTAAGAGAGATTATATTCATAAATTTTGTTACGACAATGATTAACCAACCATAGCAAAACTTCTAAGACATGCCATTTTCTACCATTATAAAGAAATCGCAATACAAAAAACTAACAAAAAAACAAAATAGGAGATCAGAAAAATTTATCCATGAATTACATTTTCTTAAAAATTGTTGTAAATAATATATGCGATAGCACAAATCATTTTACACAACAAATTAATATTATATCAGCATTCTACAGTAAAGAAGAGAATTTTCTGGCATATATTGATTGAGTTATAAGCTTTAACAATCAACTCCGTATGACAATCAGCCCCGATCTCTCCTATTTTATACATTATGTTATAGTATTCCGTGTTAAATTACACATTTGAAAAATTTAATAAATGCATCGATTCGCAAATGAACGATATACTTGCACGCGCGTACGCGCAGATATATATGAAATATTCTCGAAATCATGCTATTTGTCCTAAATACGTTTTAAAAGCGATATCGCAGTATCGCGAGAGACCTAAGGATGAATCTCGAGCAGAGAAGCTTCACACGCTTCTGCGAAGGGAAACGAAAACTCGTCGTGACCAAAACTTCTCGCGGCCAGAAGCACGAAAGTGAAGAAGGCCAGAAGGAAAAGCCTCTATGCTCGCAAAGGGCCCGATACGGGACCCGATCGCGCGAAAAATAAGCGAACGACTCACAGTGCCGTAATATGCCGTCCAATAGAAAAGTACGTAGCATAATTCGCAATTCGACGAGTGTGCTTTCAACACGACGGATTTTGTCACGACGAAGAAAAAAGAAACGATGAGAGAAGCGGACGATAAAAGAAATACTTTTCGAATGTACGCCTATGGTGAATGTACATATACATACACAGAGAGCTCACGTCATAATGTCCCTTCGGCGCGTTTCATGTATACATATATGCCTTCTCTCCTTTACCTCCCTTTTGGCATGAAGTATTTTACCAAAGTCTAACAGAACAAGGATAATCACTTTATTTTCACTCATCGTCAACGTGTAAGATATATCTATATATTTTATTTATGTCATGGTAACGTGTATGCGTATACATGTGTATGTACTTTCAATAGATAATAAATCATGTTTAAAATATGATGACATTACGCATTAATATGAATTCACTGAATAATTTAACCATAACATTAATGTAATATAATAAGAACTAATAAAATGTTAATTAAGAGAATTAATTAAGGAGATTTCACATTCATCAAATATGCAATATTAATTTAGAAATTAAATTTAAGAAATAAATTGCAGTAAATTGATATCAACTACATCATATCGAGCTTACATTATATTTATAGAGGCTACAGATATATGACAACACGTTAATAGATGAATAGAAATCAAGTACATTTGCTATTTCGTAATCATTTTAATAGCATATTGATCTAACATGTTAATCTATATATCGTTTTATACTAGCTATTTATTTAGCTATTTTTTACATTAATCTTGCTTATATTTAACTAAATATTGTAAACAATTTCGTTATTTTATTACATTGTGTTGCAAAATTTTCATGAGAAAACTATTCAATTTTTCTGTTATTTTTAAATAATTACTTCAACATTTTTTTATTACAAAAAGATTAATGTGACCCAAAAGAATCATTGAAATTACTTTGATTTCAAACCTTGATTTTACTGGTACAGAGAATCCAACACCACATGCGGAATGATACGAAGAATCGCAAAGAATCAGAGCGGAAACGACAGTAAAAATCTTGCGCCATCAAACGAAAGTATATGCTGTGAAGACAATTCTATCGTTTCGTTAATATTTTCGCTTAGCATTCGTGAAAGTACACTAAATTAAAATAAGAAAAATAAGAGAATATTTAAATCTAGTATATTATTAAAATGCTCTGTCCATGAATGAAATCATTAAGCAATACTTCCACAAATTCTCATTATATAATTTTAATAATAAATCATCTAATACTATAACTAAACTGTAATAAATCATAACAGTAATATTAAATCATATTGACTGTAATATTATATACATAAATATATATAAAATTCTAATTTTTCATTTAAAAAAAAGGATGTAAAATTGAAACTTGACATTTAATTGTTGCTTCTTTTTTGTTAATTCATTACATCTCAATACATATCTCAATATGTCGCATTATTTCATAATTTCGTAAACGAATATCACCGTGTATTTTAACAGTTCACGTATATTGAATGGATTAATGATGTATAAATTTAGTAATAGTATTAATGAGAATTTATTCGATTAAGTATTAAGATTCATTAATTATATCTTAAATTAAACTTAAAGAAATTTTTCGGTATTTACGTATTTTAAAAATTAAATTTCAAAAAACTTAAGTTTTTAAATATAAAATCTAAAGGTTAAAATTTTCTAAACTTTTAAAATTAAATACTTTCAAATAGTTTAATTGTTCATTTAAATAGTTTAAATTTTATAGGAATAATAATGCTTACTCTTTTAAATAAAACTATCGTTCTATTAACAAAATTTTTAATCGAGATCAAAATAAAATATTTAAAACGCAATTAGAAATTTTAATTTTTATATTATTATCAACATTGTGCGTTTACAATGTTAAAATTATTTCTATTTCTGTTTACTTGTGCGCGAGCAGTTTAACCTTAATCTTTTATTGGAGGAATAATCTCCACTAAAATTTCGAATTCCTTATAAATGCTCGAATGATTTTATAATGATTTTTTTGAGGAAAGGCGCCAAATGCGGTTTAAATCGAAAGCGGTGAAAGTGCAGGCATTTAATACCGATCCATTAAACTTCAAGGTCGTAAGCGAGACCAAAAGAAACGCGACGAAAAAGGTCAAGGTTGCGTGGGAATGAAAGCGTATCCCAGTTCACGAAGGGAATTTTCCAAATCGATAGCATCACATTCGAAAAGCCGTCTCAATCGAGCTCTTTTTGCTTCAAGTACTTCTTTCCGGCTAGGTTTACTTCCTGAAGACGTGACTTCCTTCTGTGGTTGAATTTTTGAGACGCATACGGCATCAATAACCATTTTTGCTTCGCTCGCTTTCTTTGGCCTACAGTCGAAGATACGACAATATTATTAAAGTTACAATGGTAACTTTTGCAGATATTTAAAATAATTAGGTCAATCATATTTTATAGAAAAACAATAATGACATTAAATATTTAATACAAACAAAAAATGCAATTAAATGTAATTGAATTAAATGAATTTAAACATGTTTGCAGATCGAGAAGAAACTTGTGAAATTAATGCAATTGATGATTTTTCCTGTTTAGATAAATGTCAAATTAGCAAATATTAAATCGCCAATTTTATTTGGTTTACGTGAATCATTTGCATGTTTCATAAATATTCGAATGAGTATCGCGTTTAAATATAAACATATGTATGATAAAAATATTAAACATCTTTATTTACAATCGCTGTTAAAATTATGTGCCGTCAGGAAAACGAGATAACCTCGGGACAGCGCAGCAAGACCAACACGGCCACGACGGTCGTAAAATTTACGTTCGCGCGAAAGAGAAACTTACAATATTGTCGGCGTAACGATCGGTGCTCGGGACCGCTCGCAGGAGGCGTCGGCCGACATTTCTTTTTACGTGATCACGAAAATAAATTTCTAACAGTGACACGAGAGAGTTTGAAAACGCCTGGGAGGATTTCAGGGGGGGGGGGGGTTCACTTCAGCATGCTCTTCGACAGGATCCCCGAAGTCACTTTCGAAAATAACTTCGTTTACGAGAAACGGCAGGCTCGAATTCGTTCGCTTTATAAATAATCTCGCTTTGTTCGACGACGTGTGCTTTGCCGACAGCCATGAATGAACGTAAACTCGCGGAGCTGCACCCTTCGTTCGCTGCAGCGCCGTGCGTTGTCATTGCCGTTCACTTTGCTCGTCGACATGCCCGATAAATTACGCGTTAATTAATCCCTCGCGTGAAACCAAAGCACGTACAAATCTTCCTAACCGATCAAGAAACGAAACAATTTTTTTAAACGTAAGTTATTAAAAACAATTTTTAATAATAACTAACTATTTAATGTACAAAATTATATTTGACTCTTGATGTTTTTTATTTAATGTGTATATTCAGCATATATTCAGCTTTAATTTATTAATAATAAATAAGCTATCATAAGCAGAAAGTGTAAAAAAGTCTACTAGTTGCCAAAATATTCAATAAATATTATTAAAACTGCTTATTGTGCGTTCAGTATATCTCGAAAAAATAACTTCCATAATATTTATTGTAATGTTATTTTCAGTTAAATAATTATTCACTCTGATGTAATAATTATATCGAATGCAGAATGGGCGACAGGATAAAATTCGGATTCGTTATACCAATAAAAAAATTATTTATTTTTGGAAACAAGATTGCATTCTAAAAAAATGACAACGACATCATTATACTTCTCAGATTTAATTCGAGCCGGTCGAGGCGGTCTGTCGAACAGTTTTGAAACAACACATTGCCGTCTCGCCGAGCAGTTAAGCACTTCTGGATCCGCTTGGCCACTCAGTCGTTCAAATCATCGATCATGCTTAATTGCATCCATCGTCCGCATCGCCGATATCACCCTGTCATGCGCTAATACATTATACACGTCTATCGATCGAGATCCAAATAACGTAGCAGAAAAAAGAAAAAGAGAGAGAGGACAATAAAAAAATATTCAAGAGTCATTTATCGATGACGGCTGTTCCAATTTAGAGAAATGAAATTAATCGACGCATTGCGAAAGAAGTGCAACGAAAAAAAATCTCATCGAAGGTGACGTCATGATTGTGCCGATTTATGCAAGTTTCAGACTCGCAATAATTCGTGTTGAGAGCTCATTATAGCGCAGCGAT
Source organism: Cephalotes varians (assembly GCA_037157785.1). NCBI lineage: Eukaryota > Metazoa > Arthropoda > Insecta > Hymenoptera > Formicidae > Cephalotes > Cephalotes varians. Next base: position 3,076,059 of record JANQDE010000016.1, on the reverse strand, counting down.
TCTTTCGCCTCGCATCGCGTGACACCTCAGTAGAATTCGCGCGATTATATAATCGAATACATTATGCTTCCCCTTGCCTCCGAAAAGAAAAAAAATCGACTCTGTGAGTTCTAACCAACCGATTAAAAGTTTCGATAAGGCTATTCTTGGATCAATTGCTATAGAAAAAAACACGGAAATAATTCATTTAAATATTTATAAAAATGTTTCTTGTTTAATGTTTCGTAAAACAGAGTTGCCATGCAAGGTTTTCACAAGAAAGCTATTAAACTGTTTTAGTATTTTAGTTATTTTAGTAATAATTATTTTATTGTTTTTTTTTATTACAAACAGATTATATCTATAGTTGATGTGATTTATAAGAACCATTGGAATTATAAATCGTTTTGAAATCTTGATTTTACTCATACAGAGAGTTCAACGCAAAGAGTCATGTCACATGTCGAACGATATGAAGATTGCTCAGAATCAGAGCGGAAAGAGTAGTGAAAATCTTGCGTCATCAAACGAAAGTGTATGTCATGAAGATAATTTTATCGTTTCATCAATATTTTCGCTCGGTGTTTATGACATAGATAGCCCGAAAAATTGAGAATTTAAATACTATTAAATACTATTCTGTCCACACACATACATGCACACACAAAACTACTAAATAATATTTTTATAATTTCTCTTTATATATTTTTAATATGTTAAATGATAATATATGGAATTTTATATTTTTCTATTCTTAAAAGAGTGATATAAAGTTAAAACTCGCATCTAATTGTTACTCTTTTTTCATGATTATTATTGGATTCTTCATATCATTCGGCATGTGAATTCTCTGTACTAATCTTGATGATATCAAATATCATTTCGTGTCGTGAATGGCCATTTTAACAGTTTGCATGTTGAATGGATCAATAGTATAAAAGTTTATACTATTACTTAATAAATGTTAATAAACGTTAAGAATTAATATTCATTAAGTTAAATTAAACTAAAAACAAATCTTTCTATAACATTTAAGAATTTTCAAAATTTAATTTAAAAAATTAAGTTTTTAAAAATTATATTTTAGAATTGTAATTTGCTGCGTGAGACCAACCAATGTTCTAGTATGATTGAAATTCTAGTATATTTAAAATTTCCATTATGCGTAGATTTTAAATTTAATTAAAATCAAATTAGAGTGATCGTAATAAATTACATTTTTAAATCCAAGAAAAGATACATATATGCGTTTAAATTCACATTAGCAGAACAAGATACTTTACTTTTCTTTAATTTATTTACTGAGATCTGAAACGAGACAGTTAATGGCGCACAGGTTGAGCGATAAAAATTTCTCGTGTAAAGTTGTGTTCAGCCAGTCGGAAGGAAAAGTAAAGTCGTTTCCCACGACAAAGGGTCAATTACATCGTTCGAGCTTTAAAGCAACTCTCGTTCTCGCTTCGTACACATGTGTTTACCCACCATCACGCGTGCCGACGCGTGTATATGCACATTCGCAATAAATCTTAAGGCTATATTCACAGTAAGAAATTTTCTCCTTATTAACTGCGTCTTCTTAATTTTTTCCGAATGTGTAATCAGGTTACCTTTGTAAAATATAAACATATAATAATATATCAACAAAAATAAATATAATATAAATGCGTTTATTTTCATAAAAATTTCACATTTAATCTTAATTATTGTCAATTTTAGAAAGATAAAAGTTAGATAATAGAGAAACTAACACTTTACAAAAATCAGTTTAAAAAAATAAATATATAGTGATATATAGTTACGTTCTCTGAAATTAAGAAAATTAAACATTATTGAAAATTATTTTAATACCTTCAACAGTTTGGCTCCTATTGGCTTCGAGTTTTCTTCATTTTCGAAACTTTTTTCATCAAGATTTCACATTTTGTGGCGTGTATCTGTATGTCATTTTCGAATTTGTCGGAGCGGATTTCGCTTAAGGAACGAGCCGAGCAATCTACTCAGGGAAAGTGCTGTCCTACTTGTGTGCCCACCACCGTCGTACAGACAGATACAGTACCGCACTCACTATCGTCGCATTACAGTGCGCTACCATTGCTAATGTGGGTAGTACTACTGCACACCGCGAAACTGGTAGTTGCAACGTCATGAGCAAACGCACCTATGCGAAACACTCGTTAGGGACGCCTTTATGTAATCGAGCATGTAACGTGGCGCGAGCGTGTCGCAAGATCTCATGAATGAATCGCGCGACACTCCTATCGAAATCAATCAATAGTAGTAAAAAGAAATCGCGTATCTTTGCCTCGATAAACTCGCGAAAATAACAGGCGTAAGACAGCATGTAGCGTGTACCAATAATTAATGAGTAAAGTATTCAACCAATAAATGAACGCTTTAAAGATTGATTATTGCGTAAAATTATAAAATAATATAATATCTAAACGATGCAAAATTATACTTGCAAAATTATACTTGCATGTATGTGTTCTTTGTTTAAACTAAATACTGGAAACCGCACATGTTAAACGATATAATTTTACTATTGATCACTTAAAAAAATATTGCTATCAATTTTCCGAATTAATCAGATATTACATATAATTAGATATTACATCTTTTAAATAATTCGAACTTGTTGGACATTCAATTTTGCCTATAAATACAGTATTTAATACCTTTAACCTTCAGTTAAGATCGCGTGTGCGCTGCGCGCTTCAAAGGTACGTCTCGAGATCTTTCCCGCGATCTTCTCGTTACGTTTCTTTGCGGTGCAGCCTTTGTATCGGAACAACACGCGCCCACCGATTATCGCTGCTCTAATCGCAGGTCACTATGAGTCATGTAATCTGGTATTCGTCCCGCGGTGCAAAATATTTTATGAATTAATGCATGAGTAGGTTCGCCGGGTGTAATGAATGTGCATACATATTCGCTGTGTACGCGGGCCCGCTCGAACTTAATTTTAAACCGCAGAACTTGCGAAACGCCGCGGAGACACGGTTGTCGCTTTCCCGGGAGTGCGGCGACTAGCTTTTCGCCTTTTATTCCAGGAAGATCTATACGTGGAATAGAACAAAATAAGATTTTCAGAGGCGGGAAAGCGCAAACGGAGAAATCCCGGTTAATTGGTCAAGCACCGACGGACGAGACTATTCGTTAGCTCTCAGTTAGACATATTCATGTATTCTGAGCACCAAATACGTCGCTGCAACTTCCACAGAGAGGCGATAATTAGATTTATATTATTTATTAGGCACTATTTTAAAATACGCAGCATCTTTCATTTCAAACTTTAACATGACTTTTTCTCTCCTTCTTTAAAAGCAGAAGACTATTAAAAGAAGCTTGAGAAAATGTTATATTCAGAAACAAATTAAATTAATCATTTTTAAAATCATTTAAAATTAATACAATTTTTTATCCATCATTTTGATCTGCTTCTTATCTTAGATACGTTACTTCGTTAGCGTAAAATGTGACATATATTTAATTGCAAATCTTGACGCCTTCTGCCACGTAAATCTATATAAATGCATGCATAATGATCGTTAAATATTGATGAGCAAAATAATCGATCCAGAACTAATTACAATGCCACTTTTCAATTACTTTTTAATTAAATGAGCTACAGAAAATAGAACGGGTCAACGTTATACGATGAGTTTTATCGGATGTAACGCAATCGTTCGTAAACGGATGACCATTAAAGATGTTAATGCCCCGTTTGTATTTATAAATATTCAGTCCTTAATGTATATCATTAACACTTAACGGCACAGACGCGTATCGAATATATAAAACGCTAATAAAGCTTTAATACACTTCTCTTTTTTCGCTCGTCATAAAGTTATTGCATATCATCGCATGCGCGAGCGGCCGCTTTGCACTGCGGCGTGCATATTTACGCGAAATGCAGGACGAAATCGACGCAGCAATTAAGTAGCGCCTTTCTCCGCGATGCAAACGAATTAACTGTATACGAAAAGCCCGCAATAATTACGGAGTACGAGACGGGCGAAACGTTGAGTTTCACGTGCGAAAACGTCGAATCGCGTGTGACTCCAACTACATCTCCATCTTGACACTTTCTTCAACGCGATTTATGCAATCGCGGTAGTTTTCGTCCGGGGATTCGGCGGGGAGGGATGAACTGTTGTTCTTGCAACCGACGCAATTAGCACGTTCTCTAATTACACAAAGAATTGAATGCGTCCATTATACACGGCGAAATAGATGTTTTACGAAAAATATTACGGCAATATCGCTTTCTCAAAGAGATAATGACTACACGTCGTGTTTCAGAATTAGTCATTTATCTTAATAATAAGCGTTAGAAAACTACACGAGATCGCACTTTCATGGTGACAAGAAATTAATTTGTAATATACAAGCAATTAAAAATTAAAAGTTTTCAAATAATTAAGCAAAATTAAATAAGTTTAAAAAAAATTTACAAAAATTTTGGGTAATGTATATTTTATCAGATAACATATCTTGTAGCGTGGGCAGCGTTTATTACACAAATCTTCAATTTTATCTACGATAAGTTTATATGGATAAAACGGAGCTTTAGTTTATTTAAATTATTTCTTTTTAATCCATACAAAAAAATGCTGTCCGTCATCTTTGAACCTTACAATTAACCCCTTTATTTCTACTGCTCAGCGGGGGCGACATTTTTAACTGCGCAAAGCGCAGAGGAGAGGGAAAGGCATCGAGCCAATTAGAGGAAAGCTCCGTGTGTCGCGAGGGTAAATATAAATCTCGCGAGACGTACATTGCAACCACCGGAACGGTAGCAGGCAACGCCCTTAAAAGCGGAGCGAAAACGATGGCGACGGCGCGGCGAGAGAAGTCCTCTCGGAGTGGAAAAGGACGCCACGGCGGGCGGGATGCGGGTCGAGGCAGAGGGGAAGCGTAAAGATAAAGAAAAAACGAAGGAGGATACACTCTTGGCTTCAAATCAAGGACCAGACGAACCGGTCTACCCCCGTCCGCGAGATGCGTCGTATTTTTTTCCTTTAGCCTCCTTTTTCCCCCAGGCATATCCTTCCTTTTTCTCCCTTCCATCTCGCCCCCTCGTCCCCTTTTCATTGGCTCCCTTCGACCCCTCTTTTCATCTCTCGGATCCTCGCAGGTGTCCGAAGCAAGAGATGCCCAAAAGTCGCGGCTAGGATGGACCAGATTCGTTGAAGACCCTCGCGTTGTTATCCTAGGAGGGTAGGAGGAGAAAGGAAAGAGATTGGAGAATCCGGTCTCTCGTCGATCGATTCACCAGGATTCATTCGGTTGATGCGACATAGCGAGAGATTTGATTGACAGAGAAAATATACGGGATCTGTCACTTCCTGGATATTTGCTGGAATAAAATCACTTATTTCGCGCTTACTGCATTCCTGTATTTCTAATTATAGATATCTTGCAATAGGGTTAAAGCAACACAAAACAAATAAAAAGACTGAATAAAATTATCAATTAATATAACTTTTTTTCGAATCTTGCCAATAATACGAATCATCTTTTTGCGAAATACGAGATTCCCAACACTATCATTATTAACATGACACACATTGTATCACATTCTGCGGATGCAATTACACGTTTTACAATAGAGTATAATATTCTTCGAAAGATAAACGGTCTCTCAGAAAACCTAATTTTCTTTAATAACACCTCCTGTCACGTTGTCCTGTTTCGGTTGAATATTCGCCGCACGCCCACTTAAAAGGACAATTTCCCCAATCGTGAGAGTCTTGTGGCGAAGCTCGCCTTATTTCTTTTGCGAATCGCAACGCGCGCTCAGGTGATCGAACTCCGTCAAGGGTCGCGCGAGGATCCTCAAGGAGAAGAGAGGAACGCCTCTCCCGTGAACGCTTTTTGCTCCGCGAAGGACCGCCTCTCGCGCAAACTTTTTATTCCTCCCTTATGACTCGGTAATTTAAATTTTCGAAGCCACATCTCGAGAAGAAGAGAGAAAGCGAGAGGGAATGCGGCGAATGAAACTCACACGCGCGTCTTTTACTTCGTCGCGCGACATGTTCTCCAGGATCTTTCCACTGTCTTTACACTGCGATCAGGATCGCGAGCCAGAATCTACTTTGAAAACCATTGCCCGAAGGAAATCGCACGACGAAGGTGTATGAGAGGAATAACTAAGAAGATACACACGATTCGAATGCGAGACTGCAGCACAAAAGAATCATCGATGGTCTTCCCTCTTCCGATGTGTACGATTTTATTCTATTCGCGCAAATACATACCAAGACAAATTTGATTTTAAAGTTTTTTGAATTGTTTAAAATTATTATCTCTTTGCAATGTCAAATTACAAATAATTTTAAAGCTATGGTTTTTTAAATCTAGGCTTTTACGGTGTACAATTAAATAAAATCTTTATATTATATAGATTTCAATGAAACTTCCTTTCTCATAATTTTAATTTCTCTTTGTATGTGAATCTTGATCAAGTTCTAGATATGACATGGGATATGACGTGGACTATCGCGTACGACCTTTGACAATCAGTCATGTCATACAGCCGTTTATTATCAACAACGCAGAAGTAGCTTCCGGTCGCGATGCTTTCTTCCGGTCGGGAATATTATTCAAAGAGTCTGCGTCCCGTCGACGACGACATCGCGCAAATGAAGTTTTTTAAGCAAGAAAAGGCGGAAAGAGAAAATGTAGACAAATGTGTTATTTATCAACGTTTGCAATCACGTATTCAGTGTTCGTCACATTGTAATGTACCTCGTTGATACATACCGATCGCCCGCACGGCGATGGCGTAACGGTGCGCATGCAAACATTTATTGTTGCTTTTGAAAGGAAGAACACATCGACAGCATCGAAAACGAGCAACATTTCGTGAGAGGTACAAGGTCTCGAAAATAATGCAACCTTGAAATCACGAGGAAAACAAAAGTGATCGCTTGCGATACGTGTTACGCTTCCATGGGCCGAATTAATTAATCTGTCTTTCGTAAATAACTAGCTAAATTAAATGTGTTTTTCTTTTCTTTTTTTTTTGCAAGGTTATTGTTTCGAGTTGTGCTAATAGGTAATGATTATTTCTATAATTTGTATAATAGACGAACGTGTCTGTCACGATCATAATTATACTTTACTGCAATTGTTGGAGTTTAGCGCGAAGCAATTTTTTCCGTTGCTGAAATGATTGGCGCTTCCGCGAAACAACGCATTCAATGTATAAATACATCTCGCTTTCCTGTAAATTAAGACCACTTTCGGCGATCTGTACAATTCGTGACAAGCAAATTAGAATTTATATGTCTATAATTTCAGATAATGTACAACATAAAAGAAGGATTCAAAGAATCAGAATACACACACACACATATACAATATATATTACAATACATACAACAACGTACGTGCATATAAAAATAATTCTATAATTCTCTTTTAAAATCTGATGTGATTTGTAGATCATTATGAATCATGGTGAATTTTGAAGTAAAGTGGATTTTTCAAAAACGATTTCATTCCTGTTGATTTAAATATTTTTCACAATTTATTACAATGGCTACATTTAGTATGGAGCACACAAAAGGATATATATATATTTTTTTTTTTCTTAAAGTTTCTAAAATTCTTAATACACGTAATAAACGCGCAAGCTCATTTATCGCGTTTATTACGTAAAATGGATGTACATATGCGTCTGTGTTTCTCACTACATATAATGGTGCACGTGCGATTAAATAATCGATATGGCATTTCTGAAGATAAAAATAATGCTCTCGTCATAAAAATCAATTGTCTGCGCGCTACGGGGAACCTTGATGCGGCTGCACCTGTTGCGTTTAATGGACTTTCACCCAGTTTTCAAGTTGGTGTAACGAGAAATTGCTACGTGTGTAATCTAGCATAAACGCAAATTGTCGGGTACGTCGCCGAGCCACGTACTCCGCAATGCCGACCGTGTCTCTCCCGATGTGCGTAACTGCGTAATGCGAGCGTAGCGCTTCGGAGCCGCGTAGACCCGGGTGAAATGCCTTTATCTACTTTGGAGCAATTTATGCCAATTCAACACGCAGCCTGTATTTACGTTTCAAATGTGCCTTTACGACTGTTGTCGTTTGTCATCCAGTCCTACATTTCGCACCTTTCAAAAACGCCGGTAACACGTTCATGTAATTTTTGAAGCTGTATTTAAAGTTCTCGCTCTCTTTTATGAAAAAAAATAAAAAATTTTGTACAATAATTAGTAGCAATTAGCAAATATTAGTAGCAATCTTAGATATAATAGAATTGCAACAGTTAATAATAAAAATAATTATATAAGAAGTAGCATAAAATTTGATATTATGATTTTTCGAATTTACCATCATGTAATTAATAATTTTTCATGATTTAACGTAATAAATACAAATATGTTATAAATATAATAGAGTATTAAATTACATAAGCGTATTAATAAATAGATTAACAATAATTACAAATAAAAAACAATACGTTTTCCTTATTCTTTTTGTTTATGTAATATAATAATATGTTTCAATCATTAACGTATTTTATAATTTAAGAAGACTTTTATTGTTGTTAATGAATGTATGTATTACTTTACCATCATATATGTTTTTATTGTCTGTTTTACATCATTTTTCTAAAAGATTATTTGTATAAAGTACTAGTGAGATATGATTATTCCTTCGTTTATCAGTTGGCTGAATAACTAGTTCGTAAATTAACAATTATATAAGAAGGAATTCGTATACTTAACTTCGATATCGTGGTAGATAAATAAAGCGTCGAAATGCGCGCATATCGCAAAAACATCTCGATTAATTAAAGGCTTATCGCGACTTGGCGGTTGCTTGTGGAAAGTCGATAGCCGACAATCATATTCGCGAATCGTGCTCGGATTCCTTATCCCAAGAGACACGCGCGAAAATCCGATACGTTCGCGCGAAATATAGCCGCTGAACGCGAAACCGGAAATCGCGTGGACGATGTGGACTTTTCTACATTTACAGCGCGAGCGCTCGTTGAAGCATCGCGGTGTTTAACACGAAAGATCGCGGAGGGGCCTCCGTCTAAAAAGACTAACAAGAAACGACCCCTGCGGGCCAGGAGAACCCGTTTTACGACTCTTACTTCTTCCCTCGCGGCCCTCGGCACCCCCGGACCCCGAGCGTCTCTCCGTTTTTTTTCACTTCTTTTTTTACTTCTCCTCTTTACTCCTTCGGCATCGGCTTTCGTTGCGGCGCGTTTTCGAGGATTCGAGCCGCGGTGAATTTGCGAAATCCTCGCGCGATTACTTCGTACGGCTTCATACACTCGTCGGAATGTGTATGCTTATCACCTGTACATCGTACGGACGAGTCGTCAAAAATTGTCGCTCGTATAACGAGGAAGCGATGCGAATCGTGTAATCAGCGAGAGAAACGTAATAAAGTTGCTGAGACTAAAAAATGTGGTCGGCCTGTTTGTCTCTTCTCGTTTAGTTTTTTATATCTCAAGAATGTATGTGTAACTTTTTATGTTGAATTAACACGTTTCTGATATTCTCCGATTCCAAAGAAATCGGCTGGTTATGTATACAATTTTAATTATATCATTGAATATAATTTATTCATTTTCTCTCAGATTAATTTCTTACTTCCTGTATTATACATAAAAAATTGTGAAACATGAACAAAAAAAACAACAAAAAAATCTCTAAATGCAAGAAAACATAAAAAATATATATTACAGTTAATGTTAAAATATTATAATATATTAATATATGATATGTCATTTACAAATATACGCTGCTGTTTTGAAACTGACAATGCTTTATCAATAGAACATCATATGTAAGTACATATTTGTAAATCATTTGCCAATTCTCTTTCTGTTATTTAAGATAATCCATAAAGGAAATAAAGAATAATAATCTTTCAATAAAACATAATGAGAACAATAATGCACGACGGTTAAGTATTAATAAACATGTTACACGTGACCAGCGTTTTTTTTATCTCCTTCAATAACGCTTCGACTACATACATACATATTGTCGTAGCATCACGACAATACGGGAGTACGTGGCAAAACACTCTTATCGGCCGTCGTCAGTCCGTGGCAATTTATACCAATTGAGAGGAGCCCGTATGTCAGCAACACGCGACCTGGTCGTCTGGTACCGCGACATTAATGTAACTTAAGGGTGGCCGTCCTCGGTAACAGGGCGCGAACGGAGCAGGCAATTTCTGAATCACATTTGAATGGGGTGGCGTCGTCATGCGGGCTGTAATAATAATGGGGAATCGGAGAAAAACGAGCGGATCGACGTTCTTGCGCGACCGACGACGTGAATCCCGATCGAATTGCTTTCCCAGATTCTCACGGGACTCGTATGATGGTGGTCGCGTGTGCTTCAATTCAATGTGTACATTGTGGCGAGAAGAATAAATAATCTACTTCAAATCTAAGAAATAAGCAATGATGTTTATTAATACTTTGACGTATGATGTACGATCTATCTTTTCGTATAATTCACTGAAAATAAAATGTTTATTAATTATACATATATTAATGTTTGTAACAGTAAAGAAACAATTAATTCTAATTTTTTTAAATAAAATAATGTTTTATTGGTTCTAAAACATGTTCCGAATCTTCTATAATATCACTTCTCACTATTTAATTATCTTTGGCTATTAAATCTGGCTTGTTTGCTAGATTTAAACGCTTAAATTTCCAATAATTTCGCGATAATTATTATTCCGCCCATTGAATTGTACTATTCATTTTCTCCTGCATGCAATAATAATGAAATATAATTACGATAATAAAAGAAATAACCGATAGATACAAGTTACTTAGTAAAATGAAGAAACGACCTTTAGAAACTTTCCTTTTTAATTAAAAGCAATTCTATAACAATTTATTTTATTTTCTTTTCATAATTATTCAATTTTGTTTTATTATAAATAATTATTTATCAAACTAGTTTTTGCGTTATATATTATTAATATTACATAGACTTGGATTAACTGTTATAATGTTTTTACTACTCTTTATATTTAACTTTTAATTTACTACTCTTTATATTACTCTTTATTTATATTTAATGTGAATTTTTTATAGTAAAATGTTATAATTAATTCCTTTGCAATAGAAATTACTTTCTTCACAAAAAATAATTAATAGTTAGTGATTTCATATCCAAATCTCATATCTAAATAAAAAGATCAAAATTTTATTACAAAAATATTTAATTATAGCAAGAGTGAGATTTTTATATAATGAGATATGTATCATAAATTCATTCTTCATTAATTAATATACACTGAATAAAATCGAAGCGTCATTTTATATATAAATAAAAACTTTGTAATTTTTTATTCAAACAATAAAATTTGAACATTAGCATTAATCTTCATTTCGAAAAATAAAAATAAAAAGTTGTTCCATGTATAAAAGAAAAAATATTTTTTATTATTTTGTAGTCAATTATTTTAATGACGCAGGTACAACTTTTTTTTGCTCAAAATAATTTCAACATGGCTCGTTATTGACACGTTTTTATTTCTTACGGTTTTCATAAGTTATTCAGAATTCAAAAATATTTATGCAAATAACGATTTCTATAAAAAATAAAATTAAAAAATTTTTAATTTAGTAATCATTTATGTAAATTAATATTAACTCGATTCAAAAATTTAATATTAATTATTATATATTTGCATATGCTCAAAATAATGTTAATTTATTTAGGTACAATTAAACTGCGCTAATAACACATTCCTATTACTAAAAATTTTACTGCTCTAATAATTGTGTCAAAAATCTTTAACCTACAATATTGCAGCAATCAAATTGAATATCTTTCAAATAAAAAAAGTTAATTTTAGCGTTTTTAACATTTATTGCTAATTATATGTAATTGCTATTATATATAATAAATTTGCAATAGTACAAACGATAGTCTCAAGCTTCGCCTTAAAGATAAAATCGATTAATGGTCGACATAGAATTGCAATTCGACGCTTAGGTCGTTCACGCTTAGACGAGTGCCATTATCGATCGGCGACGCATCGACGTTGATCATTGCCACGATCGAAAGCTAATTCCTCGGCGTTTATTGGCCGGCCATCCGCGTTTCACAAGTCGCCCGCCGAAGCATCGCACGACTGGTTCGTTTAATCCGACGTGTCGTTATTTATCAGCACACATCCGCCGGCCGCATATCATTACACGGAGCAGGATCGGATACGCGTTCGCGTATCCCCTCGTAAGTATGATTGAGTAAACAGCCGAGCGAGTTTTCAGCACGGCCCGCCATTCCAGTTCGCCTTGGATCCGCTGTGAAGTTTCTTAACTTCCGCGGACCCGGCGAATCGCATGTGTTCGCGGATATTTACTTCGTTTTCTGTTTAATCCGGTTACGAGAGGAAGTTGCAGAAAACGTCGCGTATGCACCGGCGTCACTCGTTATTCGCCGCGAGTTAAAACCAAGCAAAAAAAGCCGTTCTTCTTTCATTATTGCAATTCGCCTCGTTTCGTTGTTTTCTGAAGAAAATATCGGTAAATTTTAATGTCTAGTTTGATCTTTTATTAAAATTTGCTATATGCATTTATGCAAGGATAATTCCTCGATAAAATTAAAAGTATAATATCCCGCGTATACAAATAAATAAAAAATATATAATTACACAGCTCCATAGGCAACTTTTAATTTAATAAAATATTTACTGTTATCTTGAATATAAAATTTTTTGTAAATTTTATCTTCGCGAATCTTATCACGAATCGAACACTTTGGCAACTGCGTTCAATATTAATTACATTTTATTAATTAAAGCTATGAATTTGTGAAAATCTAAACTGAGGATTGATTTTATGGGATATTTTTATATCATCTAGAGTTCATTGACTCCCTCGAGTCATAGAAAATCCATCATGGCGACTGTTTCTTTTCCACGGAAGAGCTATTTGTAATGCACGATGGCGGAGAGCATACGCCACGGCATTTCAATCGCGTCGGCCGCACATCGCGAGCGTAACTATTGCGAATGCAGCGACTTTTACTATTTCCTTGTGGCTGTTATTTGATATTATCGATATTTCGCAAGTGGAAAGATAATATTGCTGTCATCGTCATTCTTCTTCGTATCGCAAATTTACGCAGTTACAAAGTCATTGTAAAAAAAGAAGCACGCGAGACGTTTGAAGTTAACGATATCTCGATGATCTTTCCGCAGCGAGAAACGTTCTCACCCCCGATAGAATTAATCTTGTCGGTTGTAGACGCGCGGAGAAACCGATTATACTGAGGTTTTGAAGTTGACCGATGTTGCTTCTATCTTCCGCATTAGCATCACTTTTACCCGTATATGAACGGTATAAAGTGAACCGCGGTTCACCAACGCGATTGCAGATCTAACGGGTCGCACGCCACGCCGCGCCGCGTCGCGTCGGCGCGGCGTGGCGCGGGGTTTTTCGCCGATTGCTTTTACGACTCGCTTGATGTAACGGTCACCCGCAGCGGACTTTGTAAGTAGTCAGTTGTTAGCCGGCAATTTTCAACAGCAGGCGCTTGTCATTAAACGTCAGCGTCACTCTTAACCACTTGAGGCCATCACGCTTAAAGCGAATCGGCCAATCGCGGCCCGTAAATACGATCGTCGTCCTGACCGGAGGTCTATACCGCGAGTTGCGCGCGGCTAATTCTCTAATGCGGCGCGCGTACGCGCTCGTCTTGGCCGCGGTTTATGCACGTGTGCATGCCATTCTTAATAAACGGTAAAAGTCTTTTTTCCCCTGTCGCGCGACTAATTGCTCCGCGGTGTTCAAATTGTCTTTTTCCTTTTTTGCGGAAGCGACGCTTTATCGTTCGAGATTCTCGCGTCGATTGTGAGATATTATGGCGATTAAGTCCCGGTTACACGCGGGCAAATGCTATTCGACATCCTCATCTATGCGACCTGTCGCCGCCGGGTATTAGATTGGTAGCCACTTGAGGATGTAAGGATATCTGCTTCCTGGATTTTCTCCGCGCGAATGATTTTGTATGCGCTTAACGTCTCGTCAATACATTTACATTTACTGTAAATTACATGTTATGTGTACTAATAACAAGCTGTAAACTGTCTTATAATGAACGTGCTGTAAATCAGATTTGTACGCTTATATTAGAAAAAGAGATAAAATATGCTCATAAGTATTTCAGATTTCACATTATGTTTATTTTTTTTATTATTTATTATCTATTTTACTTTATAAAATAATTAAGAGAGAGAAAAATAAATGGCTATAAAAAAATCTGTAATTAATAGATTATAACAAACAGTTTTTTAATTTTAAATAATGTCTTCAAGATGTCAATAGCAATATCTTCAATTAACTGTCAAAATGTGTGTTTTAATTACTTAACAAAATAGTTTCAGCAACTATGAGACAAATTATTACACGTAAACGTAAAATTGTTTTAACTTTTAACTAATATTAGATAAAGAGACTGATATCTTCTTGAAACAAAATTACCAATATATTTATCTTTAGAGAAATAAATATAGAGAAAGAAAAATATCATTTTGATTTTTAAAAGAAAATATATTTTACTTTTACTGTCAAACACCAACCATCGCACATATGAACGAGTACAGAAAAATTACCCAAGTTCCTGCATCTATTAAACATTTTTCAGTATCAGGTTTCTCCTGTCATCTCATTTGTTGAAACATAGAAAGCTTATAAATAGAATAAAGTCGTAGCGAAGAACTCGCGCGAGCAGGGTAGACTCCACCTGTTGACTGCCTTCTACATTCCGGCACGCAATTTCATTCATTTCGATTCGCATTTAAGTTTTCAGTCGCCAACGCCCGATATAGATCGCGTTATGAATAGTGCAACGTCGTTCCCGGAGCGTTCAACATCGTAGCTCCGCGGAGTATCGTAATTCTCTTTATCGCATCGTGTCTGCAGTCCGCCGCTCGCTTGTGTATATCAATGCGATACGGACGAATGCAGCCAGCGCATACATACATACATGCATGCATGCATACGCCTGCACCGCACGAGGAAAATCGCGACCGGGGCCGATAAGAAGAAATCCAAGAGCGGTGCGTATCCTTTCGCGCGGTCGCGAATACAAGCCTTTTGCAAACAGAACAGTATTTTGTTAAGGGGATTTGCGATATTATCTATCTTCTTATGGAAACGGAAAAACAGGTGTTAAGAAGCTTCGAAAAATGCAAACTAACGAAGAAATTTAAATAAATAAAAAGACATTACAAGACAATTTAATTAAACATTTTTTTCAGCGATAGTAAAGTTGCAGTATTTGTGCAGGCAGTATCTGTTGGCATATATTCTGTGTTATCTGTTAACAATCTTCGAAAGTGCCGCTGATAAAATGTTCTTTTAAAGTACGTTCGTAATGTATTCCATAAACGACAATAATCAGTTTCGCGAAAGGATTTTAGGATATTATAAAGTTTAGTAAATTAAAATCTACCTCCTCCTATTTATTAGTTATGACATTATATCGTGTTTCGAAACTTACGCATAATCGTTTAATCGGGGAGAAAAAAATAGGCGTATCACAATCTCGCGGAAAATTTTCTGCTGCGCAATGCACGCACACAACGACGTTTCTCCTTCGATAAACAAACAGCGTATCGCCAGCCGTTTAGCAACACGCTCATCTTGTGCTACAACGCGCCGGTTATTTATAAATATGTATCAACGACTGATTAAAAATGAAAAATCATCGTAACGCCATATGTCGGGTCGCGGGTTTTGAGATGAATGCTCGTGGTAACTAAAAATAACGACGGTATTATTGCACGCTAATGACACACATTCGAAAGATAATTTCAGATCTAGCCCATATACGCCTGCCTCATATATTTATATCTACCGAGCGATTCGATTACGTAATATAAAATTCTTAGCAACGTATAGGATGTGAGGCATAACAAAGCGATTATGTACATTTGCATGAACATATGATAAAATATTGATAAAATGTTGTAATAAAGTGTCTGCTGTATAACATTTTTATTTCTAAAAATTATAAATTATTTATAAAAGATATGTTTCGTTAATAAAGATATTTATGAATAGGTTCAAGGAAACTCATTAAATGTCTTTAAGATGTCACATATTAACATTCATTAACATTTTATCAATATTCTATACAGGTAAAAAGCAAGATTTTATTTTATGAACAGAGATATTCTTTTTTTCCTTCTTGCATCATCTACGACATCTCGAGAATATATTACAGGAATAAGAGGCATCATATTCTGTTTGATGCTTGAGGCTCCGCAAGATCTTAATCCAACTTTAGTAATAGCACATTTGACATGCAGTTCTATTCCCGCAACAAGGAATCAACAAGGAATTTTCTACCCTCTTTTAATAATGATACCTAGAAAATCATTTCTCCCGAGTCGCAAGCATTTTGCACCGGACCGATTTACATAAATTCCAGTGCAAAGAAAGCGAACAAGATGTGAACTATCTTATTACCTACTCCCATCTGCCTGTCGCGTTAAATCAGGAAAATAAGTACAGCGTCTAATTTCCTCGAGGGCAGTGTCGCCATTACAAAGTTGGTATCGTAAGCACTCCGGGTTCCCACAAAAACGAATTATTTCAATGATGCAAAAAGAAAAATGTACAAAGTATAGTTGTCTCTTAAAATTACATCAATCACATCAATAAAAATAAAAATAATTATGTGAACGTCGAGAAAAAAATTAAATTGCCTTCAAGTCAATTTAATTTTTTTCGCTACAAATGCGATTAAAAGCAAATGTTCCCGCCTCGTTAGTGTTAGATGTTCGTTTTTTCATACGTTCCATCGAAAGCAACAGTGCATCTCGACAAAATACAAAAAATTATTTCTTAAAAATTGTGAGATTTACGTTCGCGAACGCTTCGACATTCTTAGCATGGAAATGGCATATTCCGAGGCTCAACCGTAGCTTCCTCGGACCTTTCTTATTATAATCCGTCCTCTCGCGAGCGCGAGTTCGCGCGGATGCAGCCGGAAAAGGAACGAATATTTTTACAACCGCGAGTCTTGTCATTTGCAGTCGCCGCGACTATTCCCGATGTGGCCCCGCAGATTCAATAAGCCGCCGGTCCCGGTCTTGTCTTCTCGCTCTTCGGTCTTGTCGACGACAACCGCGCGTATCCGCCGCTGGGCTTTACACGCAGGATGTCCCGTTTAAGAATATAAATGCGGGCTTGTCCCGCGTGCGAGCGCGTATCCTTCGCCGTTTATGAGAAAACGTTTTTTACGAGACACGTGTAGTATAATGAGCAACAAGCGCGTATATATCCCGTCTTATTATTCGACTTCCAGACGAGCAAATAATCGGTTCGGATTATACGTTAATTTATTGTTTATTTAACGCGATTGACTTTTTTTCAGACGCAAAAAGTAACTGAGAGTAAAAATTAAGTTTATTTAAATGGCGAGCAATGATATTTCTTAAGAAAATTTCCTAAATGTAATTTGATCTCATCTCAGGATGTTATTTGCTGGCAGTACGTATAGAGAAATTTAGTAATAAATATTTCGCGTGAATTTTTTACATCCAGAAATTTACAACGTATTTTCATTATAGAATTATGATTGATGAATACGTATGCACTATGATAAATGACTCGTAAACATTTTAAGAAACCGCCATTATTAGCTTCTTAAACTATTGCTAATTTATATTTGATTGTCTCATTAAACTGTTCTGATTTCACGTTTTATTTATATCTCGCGCTTGAGAATTGCATTACTTATGTTGTTTCGCCTTGAATATCAGACAATTGCCCTTACATTAAATGCCCATGTGCATAACGGTGAAAGGAAGAAGAGCCGGTCAAAGAACGTATGCGTTTCTTCCCTCGCGCATTTTTCTTATAATGGAAGGCGCACTTGTCAGCGAGACTGTACCTTGCCCGAGTCGCTTTGAAAGCCCGTGTTCGTGCTCGATTGTGTCGGTGAGGAGCTCGCGTGTGAGACTTAATTTGTGGTTTTGTGAAGTGTGCACGTACGCGCACGCACACGGGGAAACGGCGATGGCGCGGCGCGCGTGTGAATGGGGCGAAGACTCACCTTGAAAAGGAGTATCGAAAGAGAGTCTTATGCGTGCCGCTGGCCGGCACTGCGGTGTAACGTGTGCGACAAATGCGTGCACCGCGGCCGTTGGACGCGAAACGAACGAGACGCATTTTTGCAGACGCGAAACCGTTAGAGGACGATTGAAAGTGCGACTAGACCACTGTCAGCTCGCCACCAGACGATCATCCCGATGACCAAGGGATTTCAAACATTATGATCCTCATCTGGTCAAGGTGGTCTATTGTCAAGTAGTGAATAAGGCGCTTCTAACTCTGGAATCTTTAATTAGACGGCTTTTACATGGAAGTAATTTAAATGTCTGTCTGCAGCAGATCTTGAACTACAGGATGTAACTTGAAAATCCTAATTTCCGAAGCGCGTATTAATACTGAGTACTCCTCGTTCTCATAATCGTTTGAAAGATGAGCTACATTAAGAAACAAGAGACTATAAAGAAATTTCACGATGCAGAAAGTAGTAAGTATATGATCGTGAAGATATTGGCTGAGAGTTATCGAGGCGCGCAGATGGCAACAAAATGTAATTACTCTCAAAGGTAATGAAAGTCGCGATGGTTTTGTTCCCGATTGGGGATATAATAACGTGCACGAACGTATTGCTTGTTGTCCGTGGAGATGGGAGTGCAATCTTTTACGAGAAGATGCGCACGCCAAACGGGATTTATAGCTCGACACGGGGAGACACGGATGTAAATTTGTAGAGAAATTAGTAGACGCGGTAAATAGACTGTTTGCCGGTACCGGCTCGTTGCTTGTATTGTGTATCGCATCTCTTGGGCTACTTTATTGTACTTCGTGCTTTGTTAAATTTTATCAGATCAAAAACACACATTTCCTACATTTTTATCTTCTATTTTTTTAGTTGAAAACGGGCACGTCGCGCAACATGTTTCGTCAGAGCAAGAAAGAGTTCAGATCGTACGTGATCCTCGTTTTGCTAACATGACCGGCCCTTTGTAACGACTCGCTGTGAAAGTATTATGTAGAAAAGCATGTTACACATATGCATAATCCTGTTTTATAGAAAACTCGAGATATATTCCGGATTCCGTGAGAGGGATCGCTGCGGCGGGATCGAGAGTTAGGTATTCAGGAAAGCGTGCGGTTCATAGGAAGTCTGCTACGTGACGGCGATGTCAACCCGGGGCGAAGAAACGAGAAATGATAATAATAAAAAAAAGAAAGAAACGAGGGAGAGGAGCACAGTGGAAAGAAACGGCGAAGCGATGAAGAGGCGACGAGACGTTCGACTGTTCTCGCATATGTAATGCATCCTTAAGGAATTTTTTGCTTTCGCCAGGCGTTACTATCCTATTTTTTACACGGAAAACAATTATGTTGGTTTTTGCCTTTGCCAGACGTTACTATCCTATTTTTTACACGAAAAACAATTATGTTGAAAAAGCACTTTTTAACATCGTTTTTCAACTATACTGTTGGAAAATTGATGTTAAATTTAACACGTTTCACATATCCCAAACAATCCACCCAAATTTTTATGTTAATTTGACATAAGATGGATATGTTAGAAAGTAACACAAACATTATATAAAAATTAACACTTTGACATAATTTAGAAATGATTTGTGGAAGCATATTTCTTTAATAAAATTAATATTTATAATATGTTAAATTGAACATGTACATTTATCTCTGATTTATTTATTTTAGAATTTATGTTTTTAAACTACATTACTTTTGTGTTATTTGTTTACTTACTTATAAATTATATTATTTTAACATCAAGAAAGGTTAAACATTAATTTAAATATTAATATAAAATATTCAAATAACATAATCACATTATATTAAATTAACACTTGAATATATTAAAAATTCAACACAAAAATTTTAACAAAGACTGTTTTTAACACAAAATGTTTTTTACTGTATAGTGCGATTAATTCTATCCTCAATGCTATTATGCAATTATATTTTTTCTTGTTGCTTTCTCGCAATTTTTTATTACGGCAGCAAATAATTTAATAAAACAGACTTTTAAACATTACATTGTTATGCTCATTTCTTAAAATTATTGAATAATTGTTAATTTCAAGAAAGATAAAGGTGATTAAAACGTTCTTTCATTTGTGTAATATTTATAAACTGAATGAAGAGTCGTACAAAGGACTTTTTAATTTCCGAAATTATCATATTTCACAACAATGTGCGTACATTGTTACCTGCCGACTTCTTCAACAAATTTTAAATGTAAGATATTTGGCCACTCACATTGTATAAATCTGCCGAGCATTATCATTTGTTTTTATATTTTATCGGAAGTTTTTTGAAAGCGTCAACAACAATGATCTTTGAACGAACGGTGAAGAATTGACTGAATACATTAATACTGATATTCTTCAATATGGGAATACAAAATAACCTGTGATAAATATACATATAAAAAAATTGAATGTATATACAAAGATCTATTTTAAAATTTGGTAATAAATCTTTTGACAGTACACCATTTTTTTCTTTTGTTATAATCAAATCCTTTATTTTCCTTTTAAACCTCTTGCGGTGTGAGAAAGTCTTCAAACGTCTTCCTCTTCTAACATTGTCCTACATATTATTATTGTAGGATTTATTGTAGGAACAAAGCCTGATTTAGAACAACTGAAAATATTTCTTTAAATATGGTACTTGTGTTTTAAAAGAAGATTTATGAATTGCCTAACGGTTTGGTAAGAAATAAACGGAATAAACTTAAGTTTCTAAAGTGCATTGTCGAGAACACATTAAATAGAATATTAAATAGACGACTGATAATTTCGGAGGCGAAGTGACGTCATGGCCGACGCCAACGAGGGTTGGTACATTATAACAAGAAGGGACCATTTGACCCCACTCATTGTTTCTAATCCCACAATAAATTGAAGCAGCTGTACCGGCAATTGATACAAATTTACGTACAGTCCGACTCATAAGGCGCAGATCTTACTTGTTGCGACGCTGTTGTGACTTAGTCTCCGTGCGCATAACTCGTTTATTAAATTGCATTCTGTTCTGTATTTTACGTATATTCTCGATCATGAGTTATTAAGAACAATATAAACGTATAGCTTTTATATCATTGAAATAAAAGACGTAAACGTAAGACGTGAATTGCAATCGTTGATATCATATGGAAATATCATTTAAAAAAATAGTAAGTTCTCTTTGCTACATATATATAAATATCTATAAATATATAATAAAAATATTAAATTGGTATATTTACTATACAAGTAATCATATTTTATATTATATTTACAGCAATATTAGTAAAAACTCGGAAAATTTTATAAAATTATTTCATATGAAATTCGCTATAATTTATAATTTAAATTTTAATTAATCATAATTCTAATTAAAATTATTTAAAGTATCCTAAATTAAATTTTCTTTTTTCAGAAATAATTTTTATGATTACATTTGTTCGTGCAAAAAAAATAGGCCTTATTAATTTACTGTAAATTCACAATTAATCTGTTGTAAAATTTATCAGCATAGCGAAGAATCGTTTAACAAAAAATACACGCCGCATCGTTTCCTCGATAACAAGATAATCATTAATGCGGGGGTGCGGAAGAATCTGATTTTTATCGCAGACGATTCACGCCCTGACGGTTTCTGACTGTCACACATCCGCAGCGAAGATAACGGATTGACGTAGGAAGGTTCCGCGATAACATAGTCGTTGATTTTTTTGCGGAGTCGGTTGAGAAGTTATCGGGCAGCCTCCGGAGATCTCGGAAGGGTCAAGCTGGAGTTTGACTTCGCTTATACAATCATTGCTTCTCTTCTTCCATGCGCGCAGGATAATCCTATGCGGTTTCTCTTCGCCTGCTCGATTGTAAAATATAAAGAATGAAAGGAAAGACCGGCGCGAGAATGTACACAGCCAAATACGCGCTATGCATGGCGTATTTACAATTGCGTACTCTATATAATATTTCCTAGAGGCATCTGTAATTTTTTTAAAACTCTCATTGTGCAATTTTAAGTCGCGTAATTGAGAAATTTGAAAACACGAAATTAAACTCTTTTCTTTCTATATTCGCGGTTTAATTTATTCTTTCATTGAGTCATTTTATTTTTTACGTTTCTATTTTTCTTATTGTTCAATTTGTCATAAAAAATTCATTTTTCGAACATACGTTTTTTGTACGTGTATATAATCGACTGCGCTTATAAAAAAAGAGATGATTTTCTCGAAGAAAATTTCAATACGTCTGACTCGCCTGAAACTCTTGGCTGCGTGTTGCCAACCATTATTTATTTTTATTCCTCTTAGAACAAGCGTCGGATTGATTGCACGTTGTATCCATTGCAGGAAGCTTTGTTTGCATGAAACCCTCGTGGTTAGTTAATCGCTGAGCGATGACGACACGCGGTTTATCATGTACGTATAATTACAACTCGGTAGAAACTGCACGTTTTAACGGGGGATCAGTCGATTATGTCGGTTGGTGTTATTCAAATTAATTTTGTGATAACCGGAGATAACCCCTCGTAGACAAGATAATACTCACGGAAAATCAAGGAAGGCTATGTTTGCCTTTCAATCTTTCTCTACATTTTATGTAGAAATTGTAAACGCCGCACAATATATTTTTCGCTTCATAAGCTCGATAAACGTAATCTCGATAATTCGCTTCGTCATTTTATGAACCATACACATTTTATTTCATAATAATTTATATAAAAAATCAAAACTTTTTTTCTTCAAATACTGACGAAACTTGAAAATTTTTTACGTAGTAATTTTTACTTTTTATTTAATATATTCAAAATTGTGTATGTGTTAAAAAAGGCGAAGGAATAATTGTAATTATTTATGCTAAGAAGCCGATATATAAAGAGCTAAAGATTTGTTTTGCAAGAAAAAGAGATACATAGAGGAAAATTGTCGATATTGACCCTAAAGCGACATTTCTTTATTTCTTGAAAATTAGACATTGCACTTCATTAATATTGACAAAAATTTTATAAATACTGATTAATATTGATGATATGTTTAGATGATTGAAGAAATAAAAACTCATAATTCATATTAAAACATTATGAGATAGCAATCTAATCTATTATTTACTGCCTCGTTACATGTTTGCGTCTTACGGGACAACATAAAGTACGCCTATAAATCAATGAACAACGTTTTACATCAAAATGAAAGGATTCTAGAAATCCTCATATATATTAATTAATTAATTTGTAGATTTTGTACAGATAATTTTTCTGTAAAGAGAGAGAAAAACGAATATGTGGCATTATTGTATACTATATCAGTTTTGGGGTTTATTTTGTCAGACGCACATTTTACTTATCTTACAATTAAGAGAAAAAAATTAATTATTGCAAAATTCAAAACAGTATTATATAAAAATTATATTATCTGATAGAAAACACTTTCTAGTTTGTATTTATGTTTATAAAGTTTATTTTTATTTTTTACATGGAAAGAATGATTTTGCTGAGGGATTTTGCTGGATACAAATCTGAAAATAATTTTGTTGAAATCTTAGAAATAATAAGCAATGCTGCAAAAAATTTTGATATTCTAGCAACTAATTTAAGCGTTTTACATAATTATTTTCAATAAAATTACTTTTCTGATCTGTATTCAACTGTAAAATTTTAGATCTTTCAGTAAAATCGTTCTTTCCGTATAGCTTATATTTAAGAAATATATGTCCTAAAAACAATATGATGATAACCTAAAAACAATATGATGATATTATATGATGATAACCGCAATCTTTCCCTACATATAAGCAATCCTTATGTTGTGTATGGCATGTATATTATAAGAGAAGAAAAAAAGAAAGAAAATGAAGTTTATGCGTTTTCCGGAGGCTAAAGCGATTAATCGTTCGACAAGTTCTCGGTTCGCGATTTCAGAGGCGCTGAGGATAATCGTGGGAAGAGGGTCGTTCGAGATGCGCTCGCGGGAAATGAGTTCACGCGGTCGGCTCGACTCTTTCCGAGGCGTGAAAATTAATTAACTTGCCGTCGTAATTTCACGCGAAGAAACGTAAATGGCATTCGGACAGTCCGACCGACAGCCGCCGCAAATCACGACGTGATCACGGCCAAACCGCGGTGTAATGTTATGTGGCGAATCGCTCGAGTGCCGTAGGGACTTATGCAACCCGCGGGATGAGACGGGATGAAAGCGCGATAGCTCGGAGTTTATCAATGGCTCGCAACGGAGCGGCTTCTCTCGGCAACGCGCGCGTCAAGATTGCACGAGAAAGGCGGGAACCTTTGATCCGGGCGTTTCATCTCGGAAAGAGCCTCTCGCGGGCTCATCGTGTCTCTTGTCTCTCGCAACTTGTACTCTATATGTGAAAGTCTGCTCCCTTGTATCTATGTGTGAAAGTCCGCCCTCGTGTTAACTCTAGAACGCTGATTTGTAAACAGCGATAACATAAGAAATAGATCCAGAAGCTAGTCGCGTTAGTCATCACGATTTATTTCGTATTTCCTTTTTACACATGAGGGTAAAATAAGTAAGAGTAAATAGATGAAAAATAGTGTTGATTTTAAAAGTGTTAATTTAAAAAGTTAATGCATTCTGTATAAGCATTGATGCAAATTTTCTTTATTTGATCAGTGTGTTAAGCATGTTGTAGAGAAGAAAAAGTTTAAGGAAGAAAATGATACTAACGATAAACATCACCGAATTAATTTCTCCTAGTTCTATGGCCAAACATTTGAAATTCAAGTTATCCCGCTATCTCGATGCCAATTAAATCACATCGTCAAAGGAGGTCGTTGAGCTTTCATCGCCCTTACGAAAGCTGTTGTTGAGGGAACCTAATGCTGAATACGTTTAACATTTTGAACGAAACCCGCATATAATTGACTCAATTTTATCTTCCTTTATCCGAATTTGAACTTAACGAATATTTATGGATGCATTGTTCTTCGCTTCCTTTTATTTTGCCATTCGTATTTCTCATCGGCATTATGAAAAGAGATTTCGGAAATAAAATATTATAACAAGCATTAATTGCAGAGAAAGTTTTCATTCGAGACCGTTATAAAATGTAAAATATAATTTTGAATAAATCCATTCAAAAATAAAATTATTTTAATTTCTAAAGCAATATTTGCGCATGAAAAGGCTGCTGTGATTGAAAGTGTTGGAATTTTTGGTTACGTCCCTTTAGCGTCTCGAGAGGTCTCGCAATGTACGAAAGCTCGTTGATTCTGACAGCGGGCGATCCTCCCCGTGCGTAGAGGAGGAATAAATTGAAAAGATCTAACTGGCAGCAGTCGAGGATCGATGGTTATAGAACAAGCGAGCCACTCCGAAGTGAGAACGAGATGAATGACTGGATGCGAACTGGTCTGGCTGGCCTCGAGTGTCTATCCATGTATTGTGTAAAGTTGGAAGTATCGAACTTACGACTCCGCGAGAGATGTGGAAACCCAAGTCTCACAAGCAGCATGACATATTCCACCGGGAAATCAGGTTCAAGTATGAAACGAACTCGAGATGCGCGACTCGTAAAAAAAAAAACGTAAAAAACAGTAATATAAATTCGTATCAAATATCAGGAAGTTGGAAGCTTATTTATATGAACTTGCGATGTATCTTGAGGAAGAAGTCAAACAATATATGCGGTGATTATGTGCAAGATTCAATCGTGCTACACGAAAGAACAGTTTTGCTGAAAGATCTAAAATTAGCTGGATACAGATAAAAAAAGTAATTTTGTTGAAGTATCAAAGTAATTATGTAGAACGCTCAAACTAGTTGCTAAAATATTAAAATTGTTGGCAGCATTGCTCATTATTTTTAAGGCTCCAACAAAATTATTTTGATGGTCCAATAAAATTATTTTGATGGGCCAACAAAATTATTTTCAGATCTGTATCCAGCAAAATTTTAGATTATTTATCTCTCTGCAAAATCCCTCGTTTTTTCGTTTGTACGCTAACTTTTATTTGCCATTTTCAATTTTCATGCATTAATCTAATTTAATAAATAAAATATTGATTAGACTTTTGTATTTAATCCAATGCCATCAATATTAACAAAAATTGATTTGGAAGATCTCGTAAAAATTTGCGATATAATTTTGATACTGTATATTCTCACTATATTTTCTGAAATTTTTAATATTAACTTTCATAGTTTCCATTATCTTTGAAGAGAGAACGTATCTTTTTTATTTTTGACACTATGTAAAGAGAAGACGTTTAAATATGTACGTGCCAGACTCTCATTCTGCGACGAAGAGTTGTTATCAGCGGAGTCCATAACTAAAGCAACCACTCGGCAGGATGGGGCGCCATGTTGAACGAGCGAGTCCGCGAGAGCGACGAGCGCCGTCTACCCCTTTCCTCTGATAACAGAACAAAGGAAACGCGCGAACACGGGTGGCGATAGCGCGAAGCGACTTTCAACTCGGACATATGTGTACGTGATTCCTCGGTCGTGTTTTTTCTTTTTTCTTCTCATTCGATTTCTCCTTCCTCGCGGAAATTATGCGCTGATGATACTAAACTTATTGCATAACACCAATTACGCCGCACGCAAAATCAAACGTTTACAATCGTACTGCGTCATTTTTAATTGCTATCGGTTGTTTTTAAAATCGTCTTCCGACTTTGTTGCTGTGCGGTCGAGGAAGGAGAAGGAGAGAACGGCGCTTTCATGATTCTCGGCGTCTAGTGTCTGAGAAACACTGCCGCTCACAACCAATGGACCAGACCCACACGCACACGTGTACCACACTCACTATAGGACACGCGCTCTCATGCGAGATCCGTAATTCCAAGAAGCGTACAGTCATCGGAAAAAGTGAAGGGGGTTTCTGGTAGGAGGAGGGCGGCGGGGGTGCCGGTGGTTGCTGGTAGTGGAAATGCGCGCATTACCAGTCGGGCATATTCATGAAAGTTCCTTGACATCACTGGCGGTCGCGGGCGAATGACCAAAGCGCGGAGTCGCGGAGGTCGACCGCGTGAAAAAGGAAACGAACACTATTGCGGATTTCCTATTGTCTCGCATGACTGACGCGGTTCCGATCGGGAGTTTTCCATATTAGGACACGGCTTTCGCGTTTGGCGATCGGCGATCGACGCTCGACAGAGACCGTTGTCTTGGGTTTGAGAATATCCGCGATAACGTAAACATAACATGTTCACATATTAATTAATTTCGATTTCTCACTATTAATGGGACAGTAAATAAAATATTTATACGTCATTCCTTTCATTACAAAAGAATATTATATTTAAGCAATTTGCAAGTCGTACCTGCACAACAAAAATTTCAATCTCCTGTCGCAAGGTTTTAATTTTCAATTTTAAGCGTACCGATGATCAATATGTAAATGACATTTATGTAAATACAAAAATATTTTCTTATGAGTGCAAAACGTGAATAAAGTGGAATATTCATTAGGGCGATAAGTGTGATTTTGCTATAAATATTGATTATACAACAAACTCTTCTCAGGCATCAAAATAATTCTCGTATTTATTAAATGATATATAGCATCGTTACGCAGATTACGTAGAAATCGGCAGATTATTCTGATCGAATCTCTCTTCTCCGATGCTTTTCGTGTGCGTCTCTGCTTCGTAAAATCTTATACGTTGACGTTGTTTTGATGCGTAAAGGACTGAAGATCGAAACAGAGAGAGGAAGGATACCTACGAACAAGTCGGTCCTGTTTTCCGTCCGATGAACACCTTCGACTCTCTCATCCCCCGTCCGCGCGCGGTACCTCCTTTTTGCTTTATTTCCGTGTCCGCGTTAGCATGAAAGAGGCATATTCATGAAAGATTTTTTTTTCTCGTGTCAACGATCCCGTGCAACCGTGAAGGAACTGTCGAAGAGGAAGAGACAAGGAGTGGCTTGTGCCGTTCGTGTGACGTGCACGAACCGAGCGGCCTCTCGAAGGGCTCGCATCGTCATTTTCCAAACAGCGTCTATTTGCATCCTGATAAGCCTATTCGATACGCAAGCTCCTACTGAAGGATCATAATACATCGCTATATACATTTTTCATAACCGTATGACATTCGTCAAGGCGGAAGCAGCCTTCGATCGAGACCGCGAGTAACAAAATATAACGTTCTGACAATTCGTGGATCCCATTTACAATTGAATAAATTCAATATATTATGTATGCAAATTAATTCAACGCCTTTGCACACCAAAACTTTTTTACATGAATATTGGATTTCGCGGACAATGTCGATGGTTGACCTCCACCATTTTCTTTTTTTAGGTTTATTATACAAAATCTAACTTTTCAGTAATGAATTTTCGAAAATTGATTAAAGGTAAAAGCACCGAACCTAATTTGCACATCTAATACAAATAACACACAGTCTCTCATATCATTTTATCTTAATTTTTGAATTAAGCTAATCCAATGCGATTTAATTTTCGTGTATGTTTATATATAGGCGTATATACTTTAGTATGCGTCATCGCGAGTTTAACGATTAAAAAATTTAGATTGCTCGCCTCTTTTATCTTGTTTAATTATGTGTCATTGTGAAGACACAACAGCGTGTCAGTTAACCGCAATTGCCGATTTTAGCAGCGAGCCGATAAATTTCGATATTATTAAAATAGTTGTTGCTAACTTGATAAGCTGCGAAAAATGTTTCAACGTAAATAACTGTAATCTAAATCAGCTAACGATAAACCTAAAAATTGTGCGGAGTGATTCATAAAAAATATAGAGTCTCATAAAAACAGTAAGACATTATCAATCGTTCTCATTTTTCTTTTTTTTTTTTTGAATCAATGAGATTCAGAATAAATAGCTATTATCACACTTCAAGAGGTTTCTCTGATCGCGATTATTCAACTTCATTTACGTTGCATTCACACAGCGTCCTCGCGTGGTTCTGACGTCTTTCCAGCGACTGACTACGTGTAAACAAGTTCCTTATAATACAATATATATTATACGCGACCGTGCTTTGTGGTATTTATTTAACATCATATCGTAAGATCAGAATCAACTTTCGAAAAGAATTTTTAAGACGCATCTGATATGAACAAGATAACGTAATGTCAATAAAAATCTCTTTGACTTATGAGCTGTACGTTTACATCGATCAGTCATATCTATCGAGGATTTACATACGCGTCAAGTACACGCTTCATTTTTACATGTGCATATAGAAAGCGAATAGTAAATTACGGACGTCCCCCATGTTAACGACTATTCTATTGACTCGGTGAACATATGCTTTACTTCCGCAAACAGCTGATTTACGCGAGTTTCTTCTTGCGTCCGGTTTTACGTAAACATTTCATTGCTATGGATAGATTAGATGAGCAGTTTATGATATGTATTCAATGATATCTCGACACGTGACTTGCGTTTGAGATCTTCAGATGAAAGGCGAAGGCACGAAGCGAGTTTATTGCGTTGAAATGTTATGAAGACATTTATACCTTTAGAATTTTTTTTAGAGATATTCTAGAATCACAATAATAAATTAAACCGTTATATAAATAAATCAAATTTGTAAAGAAACGCTAAATATAGTCGAGATAGAATCTTGCCTAATAATATTTTTGTAAAGTTAAATATATTTTTCAGTTCATAAACTGCGCGCCACTTACTATCGGATTTGAAATCCTAAATTATGAAGCTAGAATAAGATTTTAGAATTAGGGATAAAATTATAATAAAAACGAATAAATACAAAGACTGAAAATTGATATAAGCTCTAATTTAAAATCACGGAACTCGATAGAAATTTTAATTGATTTTTAAATGATTATAAAAGATTCAATTTGGTACTTTTAACATTACAAAAGACTTTGTCTGAAATGTACATTCTTCAAAGTATGCGTTAATGTTGCTAAATTTTTTAATTGCTTCGATGATAATTAATTCTAAAATAATTAGGGTTTACTATATTATTACATTACTATATATTACATTTATTGTATTTATTATATCAATCTCTATCAATTTTAATCTTACAATTAATTTAGTTTTATTTCTTTTTCCATTTCTAATTTAGAAAAAAAAAGATTAATTATGTGAAGCGTAACATAAATGAATTAAAATTCAAAAAATTTGTAGGCTTCTATTTTAAACAATTTGATACATCTCAAATTATGGTTAAAGTTACGATGTGTGAAACTAAGCACGCATTTATTTCTTATGTTAATGCTAATCGATGACAAAGAAATTTGATTGAGTGACACATTTTTGACACAATGTCCTGAAAATCCGCTCATCTCGTCTCAGAGATTAACTTACTTTCGCCATTGGACGTTTCCAGAAAGCAGAAACGATTCGGGTATAACGATCATTGACCCGGGCTTGGCAATTAACACGAAGTAGACCACACGCGGGTCTGACCTCGGTTTCACATGTTCGCTCGTTCATCGGCGAACAAAGGGCAAAATCTGTTTCGCTGGGCAACCGTACACACGTGCGATATACCTGCGTGCATGTAACGGATACGCAACATATGCGTACGAGAGAGAGAGAGAGAGAGAGAGAGAGAGAGAGAGAGAGAGAGAGAGAGAGCCCAGTGCTTTACGCTTATACATACGACTCCCTACGGCGGCCACACGTGGCCCAACATTGGCATCATTGACGAACAAAGAGAGCGCGATAAGCTTCGGTAATGGTACGACTCCCTCCCTCGCCGGAAGCTACTCTACATGCCTTATGCTGATGTCGCGAACTTCGACCCTGCCTAAGATAAATTTTTTAATGAAATACGAGTAGAAATGTCGTAACATCTCTCTCCTGCATCTGTAATGCCTTTTGTGTATTTATATGTAACTCCTTCCAAGAATAAAAAAGTTTCATCTATAAAGAATTTGGACTTTAGATCCAAGGCATTAAAGAAAAGTAGTACTAGAATTATTTCAAAAAATGTAGTATAAATATTTTCAAACTATTTTGCATTTATGTGTGTGTGTGTGTGTGTGTGTGTGTGTGTGTGTGTGTGTGTTTTAAGTTTTTGATTTTTGGATATAATTTTTTCCAGAATAAAAAGTAAAACAAAGAGAATTAACTCTAAGAATAATTTCCATTAAAAAGTGTTTAAAAATTTTTCATTATCTTACTATTATTATCTATACATGTATAATACATGTATAATACATGTATAATTATTATCGGCACATACTTGTAATTATAGAACTAGTAAATAAATTAAAGTCTCATAAGGTTTTTTGTGAAACTTTTGTAAATTTTCTTTTTTCTTCGCGATGCGGTATTGGTAAAATATTATATCTCACTGACGGTGTGATAAAAAACAAACTTAGTTTTTAAGATCAGTGGCAATTGCTTGACTATTATTAACTACTTTATCCGACCTTGTACATTCTGACTGCTCGATTAATAACTCATCCAAGAGGTGTGCATTATCAACGAGCTGCATGCTGTAACAGCTGAAACGACCGGCTTTTTCTCCAGCTATGATGTCATATATCTAGCGCATAATCGTGTCTCCTCTTTTCCCTCCGTAGCTAAAGGGCAGAAAAACGTCAAGGAGCCTCTCGTTTGCTTTCTTTTCTTCCCCGGCAGCTTCGTTCTCACTCCCCGCCATTTTTCTCTCCCCGAAGCATGTTTCTGCGTTTCTCGACCGCGTTTTTGCGACCCGACAAATCGTTACTGCTAAAATTACGCGAACCGCGTCGAAGTGTAACCGCAACGCGCAAGTCAATCTCTAATTATGGAAACTGAACTCGGTCGATGAATCGGTTTTAGGCGCGCAATGTCTCATTCGGACGTGAAATGTACAAGTCGAAAACGAAGCATATTTTTAATTTCATTAGTCTGATATTAAACTATATTTTAGAAAATGAGAAATTATAGTTTTGATAAATATATTTATTAGTAATCATGTAAGTTAAATTTATAGTAATATTATTTTGTCGTGTTGTGACAATTTTTTATTTTAAAATCTTAATTTAATTATTTAATTTCAATATTTTTGATACAACTTAAAAGTAAAACTTAATTTCTTGATTTTAAAACGTAAATAAAATAAACAATATATTTACTTATATATGAAATAATTAACAAACACATATAATTACTCCACGTATTAAAAATGTATCAGCTATTGGAAATTATGCAATACGCAATCAAGGATTAATGCGAAAATGCGAGAGACGATGATCAATCGCCAGCTTGTTTTGTTTATGTCATGATCGACAATTGACGGGTGCATCAATGCAGAACGTTAAGCTGCATTGCGCCGCGGTGAGTTTCGCCGCAGCTAAAAGTCATAACGAGAACCGCGAACAACGTGAAAAACATGATTCTCAATTTACTGACAGTTAGCCATAACGTTGCGACAAACGAGTCGACCGGTGAAGAAACAGCGCGAACACAGTTGGTGTCCGGCAGAATCAGGTTTCAGAAACGCGGAAAAACCCGTTCCTTTAACGAACGATCATTTTTTCCGCGATCGTTTCCGTAGTTCGATCAAGGAAATCGCAATTTACCTCAGGATTAAAACTGCAATGAGAGTTATCGATTGCGATTAAAATGTCAAATGTTTTTAAATAATACAATATGTGCATATATCATGCCTGTATATATATATATATATATATATATATATATATATATATAGTAATATTTATATAA
This sequence comes from Cephalotes varians, assembly GCA_037157785.1. NCBI lineage: Eukaryota > Metazoa > Arthropoda > Insecta > Hymenoptera > Formicidae > Cephalotes > Cephalotes varians. Next base: position 3,043,378 of record JANQDE010000016.1, on the reverse strand, counting down.
AATAAACATGAAAAATTTTTATTTGGGCTATTTCACATTAAAATCCCCCATTAAAAGTAGTTTTTAATTAAATGTAGAGTTTTATTTTAAATTAAATGCAAATTTGTTATCCATCTATAATTTTGTATGCGTTCGTTCGTTTGTTTGTTCGTACGTGCATGCGTGCGTGCGTGTGTGTTTTTTTTTCTTTTATTTTGCGCAACATTATATAATTGCTTAGAAGTATTAAAAAAAAAATAAAACTTATGTTGAAATTGTTATTCTAGTAGAGACTCTGTTCATTATGTTACTTATTATTGAAGTTGCATGAATTGATTTTCAATTGGATTACGTCTTTTGAAGCTGACGTTAGTCAAAGAAAAAAAACATTTCATAAAAACTTGATATTGTGGAAATAATTGTGCTATTTATTATAAAAATAGCCCAAACATTTAATTTTAAAATAATTAAATATTTTTCTTTACATTAACATTAAATATACACATACGTATTATTTACATATGTTTTTATTTTAAAAAAGTATATTTAAATATTGTAATATTAAATGTACAAATGTAAAATTTTATAAAAAATTGTATAGAAATATAATTTATAAAAATATAAAACAAAAATAACTCAATTTCCCAGATTTATTGTTCATTGTCAGATCATTTTCAATCGCCATTTATTATAAACATTATTACTACATTACGATCGACTATTTATATCAAACATTATCGTGCCAGTAAAAAAAACTTGGCTTCCTCGAAGCTGACATGTCACTATTACTCAGCGTGAAATATATCATTGTTCATGAAGTGTTTATTGATCCTCTAGAATACGTAGACTTATAGAGCGTTATGTAACCAAACTTAAAAATTCTGAGAAAAATATCAAGCAAAGAAAAACACTTAGTCCTTTTTGCGATAGCAGATAGCAGACAGCTTCTTTTTCTATATTTTATAGGTTAATTATCATCATAAATATTGTAGTCGATAGATAAATAATTCTTAAATAACTCCTAGGAACAGCTCATAGTTGAGTTATTCTTTTAAGTCACAACCGATATTTTAATTTCAAATATAACTTTGTTTGCTTACAATAACACTAATCAACCAGTGAAATATGCAATTAACATATTTCACATTTTTCTTATATGCTTCATTTTTCGGATAAAATTCTTAGCTGCGGTTAAACGAAAACAGTTTCGATTTTTTTCTACTAAGAGCGCATCTTTTTTCTTGTATTCACATTAACGTGACAATATCGATCTTTCTATTTTTTTTTTATTTATTTTCTTGTTGATATCAAACACGCAATAAAATATAGTACTCTTTTCAGAGAATATCGCATCGCGATATTCTCTACTTAGACGGCTAACTAATAGCGAAATTAATAGTCAATTTGCATGGTGAGATTGCGTGATCGACTTGACGCATTAAAAGCTTGCCCGCGCTCCGCGATGCGTGTAGCATGCTTGCTGGCGTCGCATATAACCGTATGTAGGATTTTGCAAACTGGTTCCTCGATAAAGCGAACGGGTTTGCTACATCACGCATACATTTCCCAACGATTTTTTGCCGGTGAAGCGTGCCGCAAAAAAAGGAGTGGCGTTTGCCGCGGATAATGCGAAAACCGATCGCGTATGTTGAAAGCGTTCACTTTCCATTTCTCTCGATTCGCGCTACTCGCGCATTCGGTCGAGGCGAAATAATGAAATTAACGAGTAAACTCGAAATATTTCGCTCAGACGCTAGCCATTTAAAGATTATGAACGACGACAATAACTACATTGCGTCATTTCTCAGTATGAATGCATATGAATATAATATAAAAGAACTTGTTGAGAAACATAAAAAAGATAATCGTAAGATATTATCATGTAATACGTCAGTAACATATTGATGAATGATATGTGGACAAAAATATAAAATTACGGCAATATGTAATCTTCTAGTTCCTTAGAGATTTCGTATTTTAAAATAGTCGTAAATATTCTCGTAATTTATCTGCAAAAATTCCTAGCTTTTAGCAAACGTTAAAAGTATTTTTGGTTCTGACTAGATAAAAAAAAAATGATATAAAACAATTAATGCAAAAATAAATGCAAATTAGACGAATGACTACCAGAATAACTAAAAAGTTTAGGTAAAAAAATTAATTTTGCTGCAAACTATAATAGCTTCATCGTCGAAACTTCTTTGACTCTTTTGATAAATGACGTTTTTTGCAGAATCATGTTTTTTCTATTACGTATTATGATAGATGAAAAGCTAGGAAATCGCATCCGGGTTTATCAAAGAGCAATTTAGAATTTATTTTCATTGGGATGAAAATCTCTTCTCTTACGAAAAAGTTGCAATCACTACGTAATAACGCGAAACAAATCGGACACACGGAAAGCAACTACTCTAACTTTCTCTCTTTTGGTGTACACCGTACTTGCTTTTAGCTGAAATCTTTTCGCATTAATCGCATGATCTAAGTAAGACACGAATATTCGAATTATATTTTTTTACGAGTATTATATAGGATTATTATATTTTTTTTTATAATTATATTTCTAAGGTGGAGCGCCATTAAGTTTCGTATAATTTTCTAAATTAATATTAATTAAAAATTTATCCTTAAATGCAAGAGATTTTTAAGAAACGCAGATTAAATGAACCTAGCGGCACCTGTTTTATAGATAACACTTATTTTTATTGTATACATAACGCCATACAATGTGTGTTTAATTTTGAATAGTCATTTTTGTAACAAGGACTTCCTTAAACCTACATATGTGCAAAAAAAAAAACGTATAAAAACGACCATGATGAGACAGCGCGATGAGATCGTAATGTGACTCGTTTTTCGTGCTAGGATGAGATTGTTTACTGATCGGGAATCCCACGAATCGATAAACTATTTCGGGGAAACACGAATGCGCATACGTATGTGTGTGTATGTGCGTACATGCGCACGCGCGCGTATGCATTCTGCACATCCGCGCGCGTTTTGCAACATCTATCCGCGGTGCGCACACATACATAATGGTACAATTATTGTAATTGCGTCTCGTGCATAGATAATGCCGTTTACTTCGTACGCTCCTCCTCTCGCGGATACACAGCCGATTATAATGGAGATCGTTTTGCAATGCTCGTAATCTTCCGATCTCTCCGGCTGCAGCGGCACCGTTTCAATACGTTCGTGGAGCTCAAGGTAACGCGTACTACGCTCATTGTTTCGCAGATTCATTCTCGTGGCTGAACGCGCCTCCTCTTTTCCATTTTGAATACTGCGAAACGAGATACAGCGAGTTGCATAAATAAAACGTCTCTTCAACGTGCGATTTAAAAAATATGTAGGCTTTAAAAGAGTTGTAAAATAAATTTTTAGCGTTTAAGTGCATCGAGACATTTCTTGCTTCTTTCTACGTCACGTAACGCAGTAAAAAGTTACCTTCTTTACTCCTCCTATTTGTTTAAGTGTAACAATGTTTCTGATAAGTGTGACAAAACTTTTTGAACAAAAAGATTATCAAACGCTTATCGAAAGGTTCAAAAGGTTTCTAAGGCTTCACTGTTGCATGTGACTCAACGACTATCATCTGCAGGCATGCTGTATTTCCGATGACTCGACCCGGGGGAAAACACATTCGACATCGGTACCTCACGAGCGTTTCGGAAACTTGAATAGACGCCAAAATTCGCGTGTTAAAATAGGTGCCGAAAGATAACATTTTTTCCTCGCGCGTGGACAGAAACGAATCTCGCTATTTATAAACTTCAAATATTCTTTTTACGTTTCGTGTCTCTTTCATACGAATATTTAAACATACTCTAGCATATCTACAGGTTTTCACATATCTTTCGGTGATAATCTGTTTTCCATGTTTTAACTTTTTGCTAATGGATTAAAAACATATATATTAATCAAAATTATTTATATAAATTATTTAATTAAAAATGTCTTTTTCGATAATAATCCTAATTTGAATCAATTATAACTATTATAACTATTTAAATAACTATTTCAATAATTTTAATAAGCAATAAACTTGAATCAAAATTAGCATTAATCGCTATCCAGTAGCATGGCGTGCTTGCGATAATTGATTCAGTCGTAATAAAAATCGTAATTCGACACTAGTGAAAGTGATTCTGAAAAACGTTTGGCAAGAAGAATTCACATCTAGCGAATAAACGCTAATATCTATAATAGTAGCTAACCCATAATTAGCATCGCTCCAGTGTAGTGCATACTTCGACTACCGTGCAGTTATCTTTCATTATAACTGCTTCGATTTTTTTAAAACCGGTCTATTGCATCATGAACATCTCGTGCGTAGGACCCTCTCTGCCATCTTGAGAACACCTTTCCATCGCGAAAGACGGTAAAGAAGGCCGTGTAAACATGTTACTGTTTAGCGAAAGATTATTAAGTGAAAGCCTTTCAAACGCACAAATCATATCATTAATTTGACATCATTAATTGTTAAAATCAAATCGAAATTGAAACTTACGATGCAATTAATGAATAAGTCGCCATAACATAAGTTATTTCATTATAATTATTTCGTATTGTTTCTTCCACGGGGAATAAAAAAATCAGGTCGAAGGAGAACCACGAATGGAGAACCACGTTGAGAACACCGCTTGATCAGGGAGAAGTCACGAACGCAAAAGGAAGGCAAAGTGAGGTAAAAGAGTTTTGTTTGGGTAGAAGAAAAAAAATGAAACGACTACAGAAGCCGCGGAGCACGTTTGGTTCTTTGTTGAAGATTCGGCCGTAAGTTTGTATAGCAATTATGAGATGGACATTTTTTGAAAACGAGAAAATGTATAACTAACCCTCAGCTAAAAAGAAATTGCTATAACAGCGCAAATTTGGGTTTTAGCATATATATCATATATATATATATATATATATATATATATATATATATATATATATATAGTGATCAAATGATGACCTAAAGATATTCTTAATGTACAATATATACTCTATATATTACCAAAATACTTAATGACATAGTTTTCTTTAACAAAATATTATTTGAATAATATCAAATTTTACAAATCTTAAATACTACAATCTTAAATACCAGAAAACAAGAAAAACCTAAATAAACTTCTGCGAATGGAGTTGACAGTAATAAGTTTAAAAACGTTAATATATAAAAACATCTTGTAAAAACTCTTGTAAAAACATCCATTTCAGTATAAAATGGATCTATGCTGGCATGAAAAAACATAAATATCGTATATTAGGAGCTTGAGAAAACTCGAACCGAGCGCTGAGACAATAATTTAAAATCACTTGATAACAGCTCGATAAATGACTTCTTCCACTAGTCCCCTTTTCACTGAGTAAGAAAGGATCCTGGGGTCTGGCTCATATCATGGGTTTCTCCGTTTTGAAAGGAAACTGAGGGGCGAAAGGGAGAGGAAGAAAACGGTAAAATCTCCAGGAGGATAAAGTGCAACGAAAAAGGAAAATTCGATCGTTATTTCTAGCCTGCGTGGAACTTCGAAGTGGTCGATCTGACAGGTCGAGATGGTTTCTGACCTGCTAAAACAAACCCCGGACCTATCTCAGACCGGTTTTTTATCCTACCGACCGACCCCGGAGCCGAGCCATATCTAAAACGAGTGGATACCCCACTGTGTTGTCTTAGTCCCCGGCTAGACCGTTCCTCGAACGGATATGCGAGACCGGGTTCTCGAATTTACGCTAGAGAACTACTTCTCTATCCGTCCACTCGAGTACGGATGAACACCCACGTTTAGCCGACAATTTTCAAAATATTGCGAAATAAAATCGAATCCGAGACTTCCTTCGGCCGATTTCTGGAACGATTTCTTTTTACAGTATCATAATAATAGCCTTGACTGTATCACAATTTCCAGTTACGAAAAACGCGTTTCAAAATTAGACGCATATACATATATTTTTTTTTCTACGATTGGATTCTGGAAGAGTTCTGGAAGAGTCAAAACATATATTGGACAAGTTAAGTTGCATATGTTTCCTGTTGATAAATTTTATAATATATTTGAAGGAAGTGTAGTATCTATAATAATGCAATTTCATATAAATTATTTTGACATCAAACCAACTTTCAAATATATTTTCTATGAAATTAATAACTAATTTCTAAGATTTTCTGACTGCAGACATTTGTAAAATAGAAAGGAATCTTTAATAAGAGAGAAACTATAATATATTGACATAATTATATATGCAAACGCAGACAATTTTTATGGCGTATTTTTTTATTATAAAACATGATTTAAAGCCACTATGTCTCTGCCACTCGCTCATAAATAGCTCATAAAGTTAATTATTAAAGAGGATCGTAAATATTATTTTTAAGTAGAAAGCGCGAGTGCATAACATGGCAACATCGTTTAACGTTGTTCAGACCTCCGAAATTCACAATGCGACTTTCATAGCATTACCTATCGTAGTAATTTAATCGTGACGTTCATATTAACTTCGCCTAAATTTCTTTCAATCTTGTTTGACATTCCATAAACGGACCAATGGTCACGAACAAACTTAATATCGTTAGCCAATCTGCCGAGTTTCGTCATGCGCCTCACGTACGAACAACGTACAAATATTTTTCATTGATTAATAGGCCATACGATATGCCGCAGTTACGTGAATGTATAATTACTCGACGTATGGACTCGAAGAGTTATACTATATGTACTTATCGATCATGTGAACGTGAATTATTACTCGAAATACAAAGTGAAATTTTATACATCGTTGCGTTACAAATCGACGATACTTGAATAATTATATATTTTCATTGATTCTTGTTTTCCTCTCATTCTCTTTCAGAAAATAATGATATTTTTATTTTTTTATAAGAATAAATTCTTTCGAAATAACTAATAATGCAATGTGATTTTTCAAGATGAAATTCGTTTGCACGTCATCTCGTTTGCATCGCATCTTATTGCAGCTTTACGGATAGTGTGTATCGCATGGAAATAAAAATATTCAAGTCCAGCGGCGAAGTAGCATCTTATAACTAGTGTTTTACACACGATACTGCACGCGAAACGCGTGCAGCACACGAAACGCGTATTTCGAGTAAACACACTTGCTCACATCCGCTTGTAATAAGTAGTGGATGCACCATCGTGCACGCGGATGTTTTATGCATCTTCTGAACAAAAGATTACATAAATTTTTATTCTATCGACAAAATTAATGCTGCATTAATACTACATGAGGCCGGCCAGATCGTAAGCAAAATCAAAACGATTTGCTTGTTCGTTAAATATTCCTGTCATGTATCATCGCGCGTATGAAATACTATTCACCAAACAAAATGTTTATTCAAAACGAATTGTTACATTCTGTAGGCTCAATAGTATGTTATTCTCTAATGTCATAATCGATCAATTGTATTATATTATGCAAAATTATATTATATATATTATATTTCTTATATATTATATCCGGTTTATCAAACTATTATAAAATTTTTTACATTTCAGTTTTAAACAATAGACTTAAAAATGTTGGTAAAGTTTTCTTTAAAAGAAACACGTGCAATTATATTCAACATAATATATTAGAACTATTATTAAAAAGATGGATTTTTTAAATTCAATTAATTTTCTTAAATTTATAATTAAAATTTTATAATTTTTTATAAATTTTTTAAAATAATTTGTTTATTATTTAAAAGATATTATTTATACTTATATAATTATATAATTTATATAATTTTGAAAAATATATTATTTACATTCTGCTCTGTGCAATTAATTAAATACACATTAAGTACACTTAGTACATTTAAGTTACAGTTAACTATATGTTTAAATATATTTGGACATAGCATGTGGATTATAAACAATACTTATTTTATTATATTTTAGGGTAATACAATCATACAAATATGTTAGGATGAGTTGAAGCGCTCAAATAAAATTAGAGAGGATACGAGGGAGAGTGTAGTTCTTTCATTTTTAACGACCCCATGCCGAGCGGCAAGTGCAGGGCACGCAGTGAGTAGTCAGAAAAAAGAAGAAGAAGACTCTTCACGAGAAGAAGAGAAGGCCGTTCTTCTTCCTCGAGAGGAATAATTTCTTTTTCGAGGCGTGCCTCGAGCACGATCATGTGGTTTCCTGGGTTAAAAGTACGTTTTAAAGGAATATGAGAAGCAAAAAAATAAAACGACATTTTGTTGTTGTTTCCATCAAAAAATCCATCAGCATTCTGATACCAGTTTTGTTTTTTGCTTTTTTTTAATGAATCCAATAATATAAATAAATAATAAATTTTTCATGTAAACTTAATTTTAAGTTTAACAACATTTAAAAGTGGAAAACTACAATTTATTTAAGAAAAAATTAAATTATCCAACAATATTTTATTGTTAATCCTTCACTAGAATATTTCCATATTTGATTTACTCTCTTAACATATTTACACTGTTTTACATAATCATCAAATTTGCCGGAAGACAAATTACGACTATAATTTACAAATATTCATTTCTTGCAGAATAATAATTGATTCCCAGCGACTTTAATTTACTTTCAACAATATTCAAAAACAGTTCTTAATTATATGTTTGATAACTTATCAAAAGCTAGAAGAAAAATACAGCAGATTAATATGTTCAAATTATCTATTACAAAATAATATATCTTTTTATTCTTTTCTTGAAGAGAGGAAGAAAGAGAGAGAGAGAGAGAGAAACAGATTGAAAAACAGCATGTGCTCTTTGATAGTAATTATCTCTTGTGTAAACCCGGATAATTACTTATTTCTTTGTTCTAAATATACTACTCACAATCTCGACGGAACGAATTGTCCCTACAAATCAACTGCCTAAATATCACATTTCATGGAAAAAGCAAATCGCCGTTGAACCTCGAACTCCATTCGATCCTGATTACGACTTGTAATATGAGATTCGGTTAAACTGGTACGGCTATCATTTTGCAGCGCAAACTTACGCATGACAGGGCACAAGGGTCGAACGAGAGACAAAACATTTGCTCCAACGATCGGCGAGGGTGAGCGATATGTTTACCTGGGCCTAAGGGAAATATGGAGATTTCTTCGTGATTACCGAGGAAACCTGTCATTAGCTGACACGGCGCTTTTCTCGCGAAACGCACGGTTTCCGACGACCTTGAGCCTTGAGAAAGAACATGTAATTTCGAATCTCGGTGGAATCAGCGATCGACTAGGAAAATAAACATAATGATTGCTGAGCGTTTTCCACTGACGATTCGAGCATAGACTTCCAGAAATATTGTACCTTTTATATATATAAAACATTTTTTTACCGTGGAAATAAATGTATACGAATTAAAATTATTGATTTTCGTTCTTAAATTATTTATGTATTGTAAAAATCTAATTACAATTGATTAGACAATAATTTTTATTATCAACTACAGAGATGGTCTGATAAATAAGGCACAGATTAAAATTATTTTAACATATTTATTGAAAAATATCTTGAAAAAAATTTAATGAACATTACATACTGATGTTTATTTTTCCACGTAGTCACTGTTACCAAATATTTCCAAATATATCCTAGTCAAATATTTATTCTAATGTTTCACAAGTTTAAACAAGTCTAAAATTCGTGAAATAATGAAGTTTTCAATATGTTTTGGTCCTTGAATTTTTTTCTGATAAGAGTTTTTTGAATTGACACTTCAAACTTGATTGGAAAAATGGAAATGAGAAATTCTGTAGCATCCACCGCATGGTCCTAACCCCATCAGATTTCCATCTTTACGATTTATTCAAGAATTTATCAGGAAAAAGATTCGAGAACTAAAACAAATTGAAAATCGCTGTTACAGTACTTCATTTTGGACATGAAAACTACTGCGAAGTAATGTTTAAACTGTTACTCATGAAATGCTAGGCTAAATATCTGAATGTTAATTGTTGGAAAAATAAACATTGTAGTATTTATTAAATTTTTGCAATAACTCTATGTTAAAGTAATTTTAATCTCTGTATATTCTCTATATTTATCGAAATATCCTCGTAATATACATTATATTTTCAAATTAATATGAAATACAGATGATGACATGAGTTGAAAAAAAACTAAATTATGACAATTACAAAAATAGCAATTTGCATAATGCAAATGTACAATTATGTTATTAATCACTTATTCACTGAATATAAATGCGTTTTTGCTCATCGACCGTAAATTGCCGCAGTATGAAAAGATAAATGCTGAAGGAAACAGTACAATATGATAATGATAACAATTTGAATTAATGCAAATGACACATTAATTAAATTCTTGTCTAACTCGTCTAACTTGTTTAATTCTTGTCTATACAAAGCAGCAATTATTCTTTCCATAAATATCATTGCAACTGATTTAAAAAAAAAAAAAACAAAGAAAGCGGAAAATAAGAAAAAATGATACTACAAAAAAATGCTTCATGGCTCAGAAAAAATTTAAATTACAATAGTCAAAGCGATTATCCGTATTTGTCCGTGACCATCGAAGCCTTGGAGATTTGTCTAAGTCACACAAAAATCTAACTAAATGTGTTCTTCCTTTGTAAATAATGCACTTTGCAATTTTGTGACCTTTTTTGTGGTATCGGCCTCACAAGGCAATGACATTGTTGCGTTAAAATAAATTATTTAAATACTAAAGTTGAAAATTTCAAAAGTACAAGACTCGTACAAAACTATACATTTTTTATAACAATCCATGAGGGCCATGCTTAAAGAAAATAATTTAAAAAAACCGCAAAATGCTTGGTACGATCCTGCTTTAACAAAGGATCAGAGAGATTTTGAGAAAAACTCTAGGATTTCTATGCCGGAGCCACCACCTGTGGCGCACTTCTTCCGCTTTGAAATCCATGCAAGATCGTATGCAAGATCTCAATAAAGATAGATTCGATGATATATGTAATCATAAATATACTGGGTATCTTAAAACTATTAAATTTTTACTGCTGATTTTCTTGCTCGACTTAAGATTAATCTTTCAATTATAAGTATGTTGGTTTCAATTATATATAATAATATTAGGCATGATAGTATTATTGATATACAAACTATTGTATTTTGTTATTAAAGTTACATAATGACTATAATTTTAATTAATTTACTGATCAATAAGTTATTAATCTATTACGATATTTTTGCGAATTGAATTTGCAATTAAATAAATTTCGTGCAACTAAATATATTGCTCGTAATTTTGAAAACGAAAAGAAGCGAAGTTTTACACTTTCGATCTCATAAATTGAATCGACGTGCAAACGAAGATCGATCATAGTTTCTCTCGGGATTATTGTGCACTTCCAGTCCTCTTTTATTTTGCGAACAGCTGCGGCAATAAACGCGTTTCTATTTGCACCTGCTGAAAGGTAAGTGTCGCGACTGGAGAGCATGCAAAGTCACGTTCCGACGTTTTCACGGCCAAGCGTAAACGATAAAGTCAATTTCTTATCATTCGCATCTGCATTCACGTGCATTCGTTGATAAACGCAAACATGATAATTTAAGAATGTATGTGTCACATTTTTAAAATTATTATTAAAAATTTAAAAATTTTACAGGTTATTCTTTTTTATTACATTTCAATATTTCTGTAAAATTTGAACATAATTCTCTTATTAATTTAACAGTTTTTTAATTTTTTGTTTACTCTTAATTCTCATGTAAAATCGTTTTGTAGTACTTTACAAATTTGATGAGTAACATTACGAATTAAATCAAACTTTATACGTATACTAATAAACCTCTAATAAAAATTTGAATTCACTTACTCGTGTTTTTAAAAGTTATTTATCTAAAATTGCAGTAAAATAAGGTCATTTGCATAAGCCATTATAAATCAAATTTTTCATTGTTTTTTTTTCAACTGATTTCAGAGCCAAAATTCAAATATTCACGATTTGGATATTCAAAATTTTTTGTCAATGACTCGAAAAAAAAGAATAAACCTAAGTCTGCAATTTTTAAATTTCGATAATTTTTAGCTGGTATTGTAGAGTCACAAACATCTTTAACGATGTTTACATCTTCTCACTTTCTTTTTATTATATATTATCTTTTGTATGTTACGATACATGTAAATACAAAATTCATATTATTATATTAGATATGAAATATCTACTGAATGCAACATGTACTGTTGCAACATGTAATAGATACGAAATTCATGTATTTTATATATTAGCAAGAATTTTTAAATTTATAATATATTCCGTCCTACTAAACATTTTTATTATTATTATTATATATTTTCATGATATTACAAAAATTATTATGTAAAAGTATTTCTATCGAGCATGAGTTCTCTCAAGTTTTAATAATTATAAAACAACTAAATTACGACTCGTCTCTTAAAATTCTAACAACTTCCAAGAACGAATCGAGCGATATCATCAAAAATTTATGCATATTCGATTTTATGACGCACGCCGATTGATTTACGACCAATTATTAATAAATTAACTATTATTTTTTAATGAGCAAAATAAGATATCGATAAGACATTAAGACTGTTCGGGAGAAATTCAGATGCAAATTTGAAAAAGATTGAAGGAGAAAGTCGTACGTTTGAATAAATTCGAAAAAGTGCGAAAAAGTAGAAAATAGTGAGAATATATCGTAATCGTTTCTCTCGCATTCTTAGCCTATTCAATTGAATAAATGTCTCGACATTACACAAACACAAACACAACACGAAACACGCACAAATGAGAGATGACAATAGCTGACATTAAATCCCAGAGTTCTATTGCAACGGAAAAAAGAAAAGGAAAGATTTGAAAAGTATTCACGCACACAACACACA
>JANQDE010000016.1:2999048-3030535 GCA_037157785.1 Cephalotes varians | reverse complement strand
ACACACACACACACACACACACACACACACACACACATTCACCGAAGAAAATCGAAGCAAATGCATAAGAGATTTTTTCGGAAGATTCACATTTTCGATCAGTTGCGAAGACTATTATATTGCTTGTTACATTTGGAAAATGATATATAAGTCATTCTGTAATAAAAAATTTAATGATAATTGCGCAAGATATAAATATTATTTCAAAAATTAAATGTTTTCAAAGTTTCCATCTTATACAGTTTTCTTAATTTCAGAATTTTATGCATACGAATGTTCAGCCATTTTATCCATTCATTATTCATTCAATGAGAATCGTAAAAAAATAAAGTTAACATTTCCCAATTTATTAACATAAATTGTAATACTATTTATTTATTCGGGTCAAATATATATACTACATATATGTAGCTGATTCCGCTTTAGTAATATGTATGTAACTATAATCAGTGCTATGCAGGTTGACCACTGATCGCTATGCAAATCTGTTGACTAAGCGATACGTATATATAATTCTAACAAGAAGCGTTTATTTTGAAAAATCATGGAAAATTTGAAGTTAACGTATCATCGTCATAAATACATGACGCATTTATAGATTACGGCCTGTTGATGTGTATTCAATCATGATAGAAAGTATGGAAGTGGCTTATCAGTCTCACTTGTGTGTACAGACAAAAGAAGTAGCAATAAGTTTCCAAATATAAAATCCTTGTGAAGCAAAAAAGAATAAATAACACTTATTTAGAAGAAATTAAGTGTACAAATACTACTAACTTCACAAGGCAGAAGATATCGGATAAGAATTGTAATATTTGCTGTTGCATAAAGCGACGATAACCGTGGCATACATAGACAGATACGAGAATCTAGAAATATTCTTTGATAAGTTAACGCAATATTTATTATTGTAACAATAAATCGTTTCGCGTTAGTTTACTGTTATATACCCCATTCTCTTCTTACAATTTATTGAGCATTAAAGCGTAAAATCAATTTATATCTTTAAACAATACAGCCATTATTTTTAAGTTGAATGAATAGGGCTGAAATTGATCTCGCGGGACGAAATAATACAGCCGTTATTTTTATCAAGGGAATTATTCGACGCGGGGAACTCGACGTTTCTCATTCATCATAACTTCAGCGGTGCCCGCCTTCACAATTTCTCATCTCGAATAATGCATCAGTTTCCAAGGTCGCGAGCGAGCCTTATGCCACCACACCACAGTCCATCGCAAAATTCCGCGCTTGGCATCTCGAAAAACATCAGGCACTTCACAAATCGGCCATCGTCATAGTTTACGTGATTTAATTCGCCGGCTCGTCAGTCATATCGTCCTGCCGGTTATTAATCTGTAGGGGACACCGTTTTCATCACGTAACGTTGCAGTTATGCATTTATTTGGTGCAGCCATCTGCGCGCGTCAACGTCACTCAAGGATTTCCGGCGTTCGGTGCTCAACATCCGTAAATCCGTATATTTAGTCGCGATGCCAGCTATGGAGCGCCTAATCGATTGTGATGTGCGATACAGAATTTCAATATTAAACCTCAAAGTATTAAGCTGTGCTACGATTTACACAACGTTAAGCAACATTCCGAGAATGTTGCAACAAAAATTGTTTCTTTTATAGGCAATGTTTTCTGAGAACCAGTGTCGATGGAGACCGATATGATCTCGATATTTGTTTATCTATACCCTTGCGATAACCTTTTAAGATAAACCAGCATCGTACTACGTCTAATAAATTGTTCTTTATGCGTAAAACCTTATGCACGCATAGTTTCGTACAAAAGTTTCTTACTATGCATTTCCATAATATATAAACTGTCTATTGAAGAAATTTTAAATTTAAAAAACTTTTTTTCAAACATGAAGTGTTTCCATTAACTGCTGTGTCTGATGACTTTTGGGTCTCTCCCTGGCCCAAATTTTCGGAATAAATTACTATACGTGATAGATCATAATACATAAAGAGCTGCAATTCGCATTCGTTGCATCCGCGCAGAAGTGGATAACGATGACAGAGAAAAAAATTACATAAAATAAACGGATTGTTAATAAATCTTGGCGCGGCACCATATTAGGTGCTTCTAATAAATCGGCTTCTTTCGGAGCGCGCAATTTCTCAACAATTCGCGCATCGAAATTGTAGTGCCATGTATGGCGGCGCGGTAATCAAGGTACACCGTGTATATAAGGAAAACGTGCAATACACGCACATACATATACAGACCGTAGAAGACTATGGCATTAAAGTGAACCCCACGCGAGCTGCTGTGGTCATGGTTGGTTAAGGTCCTTCGAAAATGGGTGAACAGGACACGAGCCGTAGCGCCTCGTTGTTATGTGAGAAAAAATATAGATGGAAGGATAGATCGCGTAAGAGATATTTCAAGACCACTTCTCATTACGTGCCTCGATTGCTTGCAAGGGGGCGGTGAAGATGGCACTACATATTTCAATCAAATTTACGCATGAATAAAAGCATTGTCATCTCAGAATTATAATTACGTATAAAAATATAAAAGATTTCTTTCTTCTTTCTTCTCCTCTTTCTTAATAATCCTTATAATATATTTTGATAAATTTTATTTAATAAAATTTTATGCTTTTTCTTGAGAAGCAATGCTCTAATCAATGACGCTTCAAAAGAAAAAAAGCGATTCACGGTTTACATATTTTAGGATGCCGTTTCCATATACCTGCGCATACGGATCCGATTTGTCGCATTTCAGAGATTCTTCAAAGACGAGAAGAACAGCCGCCATTCTTCACGCGCATTAAAGCCGGAAGTGCGATGATAGGAGATCCTAAGATGCGATATTCACACGATTACGGCCGACTTTTTGCCATGTGGCACTGCTGCACTCGGTGTCGCCGGCTCGATGCATCGCGTCACGCCGCTGCATAAAGACGGAGCCGCTCGTAAATGCATGCGCCGACGTTGTTCTCGTTCGTCGTTACGTGCCTGCATAAACGTGGCCGGGGTATCTCGACGGGTTTTAATGAGTTTCGCGGCGTGGCGCGACGAGGCGGGTGCGGGAATGGGAACGAGGCGTTACGAGGCGACGCATAGGTCGCCGCGATTTTTATTTCTAGTCTTCAGCTTTATTGTTGGCGCTCCGTTGTGCCGATCGAAGGCGTGGCTGGGGAAGACGTTGCTCCTGCCTTGCATTCTCGCTCCCCGATACGCCGGTCCATATCTCATCCCCCTAATCGCGTTATTGGCGATCTCTGACATACGGCGGTGCGTTAAAAAGCCAACTGATTTGCGATAATTCATCGCTTGATTGCGAACGCTATTGTTTGAGATGCATCTCGCGCACCATTGTCTGTCCATTTAACACATAGATAGCCATAATTTGAAGTCTCTCTCGTTCAAGCGTTCGTATGATTTTCTTCATGTTCTGTTTTACTATCAGCCTTCCTTCTTTCATATATTTACAAATAAAAATTTATTCCGAATCTTAGAAAATTTTTCGTTACTAATCACTAAAAATATTTTGTAGCATGTGGAACAAACAATTCATTTTTTTGTATCAACTTGGAGAAGAATTCGTCTTCAATAACAAACAATTTAGGGGAATCGAAGAAAATGAAAAAAAAGGATATAAAGAAAAAGCTCTGTTATATACCACAAGAGACAGATATCGATAGCAATAAAAAGAAAAAGAATCTACTATTATTTATAACAACAAATCTTTCGAAAAACCTTCTTCTGTAGAAAATAAAAACTTTTATAAGAGTTTTCACGCAAATATTTTTTAGATATTATATGAAGAAGATGAAGAAAATGGAAAAATCATTTATCTTTTCAAAACGTGTTTTCTTTTGTAGTAGTAATTTCTTCTGAGAAAGAAAAATTATCTTTTGCCTGTAGGCCTACAATAACTTCTTCTTTCTTAAAAGAAATTACTACAGGTAAAAGAAAAGAAAGAAGCTTTCAACTGAAAATTTAAGAAAGATAGCACAAAAATTTTTTGTAAATAAACAAATAATCTAGTGTTATTCTAAAAAGTATATAAAATCAATACATACTGAAGATAAAAATATTTTTGTCATGTCAATTTAATTCATGTTAATCTAGTAGTCAATTTATTAATATATCATAAAAATACGTTAAATATCTTTGCTTTTGTAATATTAATTTGATGAATGTGATAGAGCGAACGCAGTATAAACAAATTTGCAGGTACTATCTGTTCCAAAGCAATTCGAAGTACCGTACATAGCTACATCAGCGATTCTCAAGCTCTTCCGACTTACAAACGCCTTTGATCTCGGTGTCACGTAAACGGTAGCGAACTCTACGAAAACATGATGATACGTTGAAGTCGTTCGGACCGATTCATACGAAGCGTACCGTATTAGGTTCCAGTAACTGACAACGTGCGCGTAAGGGGAGCCGGATACGATAAGAAGTTATCGTTCGAGGGCACGGACGGCGGGCCCACACATGCGAGGTCTCGGCGTACACAGGCCTCCTTTATCGCTCGCACACCCGATATATCTCGCTGGCCGCGGATATACTTGGGAAACTTGGTGCGATACGAGTTCTTTGGACTTCGACGCTGCTCACATCGAAAGACCTTCAAAGTGCTCCAATCGGGAACGATATAGAACAACGTATCGCTTTATTAAGCTTAGGATATGATGAAGAATTTAAAATATATAAAAGAAGACGATTGCTAGAGATTTAATAGAGAATTCGAGATATATAAGCAGAAAGATAACGCAATTGATATCTTGACTTAAATTGATATCTATTACAAAAAGAAATTCGATTGAAAGTGTAAACTTGCAAACAAAATATCTCGAGATATTGACTTTTATGTACTGAAATTAAATCTCTTTCTTTATTTAATGCTGAAGAATTATTCTATTTCTCGCGATCAAATACTTTGACATCAACTTTACAGTTGAAGATAAATGTTATGTCACTTATATTGAAGATTAATTTTCAACTAATTTTTTCTTTCGTGTAATTTGACATTGTATAATAATATATAATATATACAGATCTCTTAAATCATAGAATACGAATACGCTAAATATGTGTCTCTTTGTAGAGTAAGCAAAAATGAACATTTGCAACGTAAAACAATGATAGAATCGCGTGATATTCTCATCTTCTATGGAAATTTTATCGCATTCTGAATTTTGCCGAAATGCTCGAGGAAACGTTTCCCGCGCGCTTCGCTTTGTTGCTTCACGCATTGAAATATCTTTACACGTCGGAAAGTGTTTGCGAACCGCAGATATTTTCGGACGTGAAAACGTTTCCACGGTGCGAAGAGGTCGACGAAGTCGTGTCGTAAAAGAGAGGGCAGATGGGCAACGAGAGAGATTCGCGAAGATGCAAATCTCCTGTCGCAATAGTCAAACGTTTTCTTTTCGTTTGCGTCACGTCACGCATACTGTGAATAATCAACGACTGTCGTGTGCTTACGCTCGTTTACAATATTATTTATCTCAACGCAAGGTTCATCGTTCGAAATGATGAATTGAATAAACGTCTATCCACCTTGAAGAAACTTAAATTTATTAAAATATATTTTCTGCATCTTATGTAAATTGAAATAACTTTCGGACAAAAATAAAAAATTCAATAGTCCATTGCTCATAATTCCATAATGTTCGAGTATTTTCATTACTCTCATGCATGCAGTTACGCATATCATTGATTTTATAACGTTACGAGTCATTTAACTTCAAACGAAACGGGTTGAAGATTTACTTTACTGCCTTAATCAATTTATATTAATAGCGCAACATTGCCAGATAATAATTCGTAACAAAGATATATACTACCATGTCGCAAGTTTATAAACGTAAATGTATTTATTGACTATTTTAATTTTTCACGTAATTGTATAATGTGTATATGTTGATGGAAAATACCTTTACAAGATATTAAAACGTATTATGCGATTTTGCTTTAAAAATATGTTATCTCGAAATAAACAACGTCGCTAAGACGTATAATTTACTGTTGTTAAACAAATGACGTTCCTACAAATTTCCACAGATGATCGCGCTGGAATCTATAAACTCACGTAGTTGATTTGTCTTTTCTTCTAGCACAAATATATGATGCAAGATACGCTATCTGTCGCGACAAAACAGAATTTCAATAGGTGCAAGACATTATCAGAAAAGTCCCTTTATCGTAACTTAAGTGTTTATCGTGAAAGATAGAAAATTCTCGTAAGAAAAGATTTGTCTGATGATAATTTTTCAGTCAGATTTCGATTTATATATTTTGATTTACTCCAATTTCAATTGATGTCACATCACATTAATCTTATAAAATCTAAGAAATAATGATAGAAAAAATTGATTAGAAAATCATAACTACGCAAAATCACTACCTATCAAGTTATAATTACATTTAAAAAATCATATTATAAATACTAAATATAAAATATATAATTATATTAAATACTTATCTTAAATATTGATTTTTTGCGGGTAAAATTAATATTCTTTAAATAATTACCTTTATTATATTTATCTCCCAAGGAATATAAAATAAAGAGATAGTAATTAGAAAATAAAATATTTTTAATATTCTAATTTTGCGTGAGTTAAAATAAAAAAATCTTCTTGATATTCTTAAATAAATCTTTCTTTGAATAAAAAACATTGCTTAACTCGGAGTAATTTAAAAACATAATAGCAGTACATTAATTTAATAAATGTATGTAAACATTTCAAATGATTATCATGAAATAATGTGGAATATAAACGAAAGATAACAACGAGTGTTTTGAAAACATATATCGATACCAGATGGATCATTCGATAGATTCTCATGTGATATGTCTTACGTACAAGATTTACAAACAAATTTGTTGTTCAAATTTTACAAACAATCGTCGATTATTTAAATATCGCAAGATACGGATTAATTTGGGTGCATACGTCATTAAAGAGTTAATTAATGAAAGATCTTCAACATGGAACCGGCAACAGGTCCGTAGACTTGGCAACATCGCCACGGTTAAAATGTAAACAACTGAGTATGGTACAGTTCCTGCTAGAAGTTGGATCGTACAATTCATCGCAAAAGTATTATTTTACTTTTTACGATAATTTTTCTAGAATTAAAAAATTTTTCAGAAATAGAATAAAAATACACCAAATTCTTCGACAGATTTTAGTCACCGCATTTTCTGATACAAAGAAACAGACAATAAAAGAGAAAAACAGTGTTTTTACATTCCAGAAAGGGAAAAAAGGGAGTTCACAAAGCGAGAAAAACGAGAAGAAAGATGAGGCGAGATCATTGGAGGGGATGGATATGGATAGGACGAAGAATGGCGAGGGAAGGAACAGTGGACAAGCAGGTCCTTAAGATCCCTTGAAAAATGAATCTCCCAGATTCAGGGCCGCCGGATTCGGACTTTCAGTTCAGCCAATGGACCATTAGTGCGCATCAAAAAGCGTCACCAATCTGCGTTAAAATTCTGCACAGTCAAATTTTTCGTTCTAGACAGATATCTCGCCGATTTCAATCTCACCGGTTTATGGAAATATGACCCAGCGAGGCACTTTTGTTACTTAGGTCTCCAACGACTCCTGCCAAGATTAGATAAACTTAAGTGGAAGTTTCTCGAGACTAGTCGAGAGTGTCAAAACTCTAAATTAACTTTTCGTCTCTTGCGTTTGAGAAGAATTAGTGTGATTGAAACTTTTCTAAAATATTTCTGGAATTATTTCTTTCCACATATCATCCTGTTTCGTATTTATATTTCAGACAAAATTTTATATTGTTTCCAAGCATAATTTTAAATGTACTATTAATATAATCACGAAACTATGGGAAATCATTTAATTGCATTCTATCAAAGCAGATTATTTAGAAACTACATTCGTTGTGTATGTTTACATGTGATAAAGTGTAAACAGGTTTACCTTCGTATCAAAATTGGACTTTTCACAATAGTACGACGATGCAATATGTGTCTAAAGATAGCATCAATTATCATTAAAACGTGACATTTAGATCGAGCATACAAATAAAGTCTTGCTTCATTGTTATTCCACGGCGAGTCTGATGTTTAATCTGTGAATATTTAAAGCTATTGCATCTGTTTAGAATGAGCCGAAATTTTCTTAATCAGAAAATATTATGCCATCGTCTATAACAGCAGATAAAATTCAAATTAAATTCTTTTTTTAAATAATTGATTGTTGCCATTAAATGTGTTTTCGTAGTTTTGGTTGCAATATCAAAAAAATTAAATCATTTCAATATATATTGAAGATTTGGGAGCTCTTTATAAAAAATTACAAAACTACATCCTGTTATTTAACTATTTACTTATTTTTTCTGGTTCTCAGCGAATCGAATACTTATGCAATTCTTCCTATTATGTAAATATATATCGATTGTAATGTATTAACTTGGACAATAAATAATGTTCCTGCAGGTAGCGCTATTATTGTAACACAAAGGAATCCGACATGAGAGAAGGGATTCATACTCATATCCTTCTTTCTGTCTTTCGCCGTGTTCTACAACGGCACTGTGTGTGTATACCTGCAGAGTATCGCGTACGATAATGGATTTCCCTGGTTGGAGCATCGCGGCGAGCTGCCTCTTGCGTATTATAAGTGCCATCGAACATGATGTCTCGAAGAAGTTGGACTTCACATTTAAGAGACGGCATATAATGCCGAAGAGATAAGCAAATAATGACCCAGTTATTGAATCGTTAAAATTTCTTGTAGACGTAAAAAATACAATCGAGTTTATAGCGAGATATTTCGTTCGTGCAAAACGAAACACGTTTTGCTTGTAATTGCGAAATCATACTTGTATGAGACACTCTCATTCACGATCGCTGGAATTTTACGCATAGTCCGTAAATATTAAAATTCTCGATTTTTATTTATTTCCGCTACTATTTAATGATTTAATCCGTATGACAAATGGAATCCGTATGATAAGTGGAATTCGTATGATATATGAAATCATCGATCTTTCGATATAATTCTTTGTGTAAAAAATAAAGTACAAGCAAAATTCGTCCACACGTACGTTATACGATCGATCACGATCGATGAGTTCGCAGAAGTTCCGTCATGCGAATCAAACGATGACAAAAACACGTGATATGAATGGAAGATCTCACGATGGAATTTGAAAACTCGTTCGCATCTTTGCGAAATTGCTTCGTTGTAGTCATATTCTTACATCACGTTGCGGTATGTGTGTCACGAAAGACTTCGCTAGTGAATTGACATTCCCGACATCACTCTAGATTGGTTCTAAAACATTTTTGACTATTTGAAGTCGAAGCTACAATTTATATTTACATATATTATACGATTTAATTTTACAATAATTTTCAAACGCTAGTACTAACTTAGCTAGTACTAACAATAGTAGCGTAAAACTAAATATCATAATATCCAAGTAAAATAAATTTATTAGAATTTAATTTCAATAATGTAAAAATTTTGCAAGAACTGTTCAATAAAATTAGGAAGTTCCGGAAGTTTATTAAAAGTTGGGAAGTTGGAAGTTGGGAATTATTAAAAGTATCAATTAATGGTTTACAAAATAACATTTGTATAGAATTTAGTTTTAATATTTATAGAAAAAAATTCATAGCTTTCCAGACAGCACGTATGTCCAAAATCGGAATATAAGATATTTTTATGTGCTGTCCAGGTTATTAATTAAAGTTTCCTGCAATGAGCCTTCAGCGGCTCTAAAATCTTGTTACGTCAAATTATTCTTGAGAAAATTAACACAATTTCTTTTGTATAATGGCGAATTTAAAGCAAAAGTGTAATTTGTATAAGATTTAGATGCATTTGCTTCTAATTTCCCTCGAAAGACTTTAATTACACTGTCGTTTTCCCCGCGAAGGTCTTTAAGCCTTCAACGTCCTCGGGCTAATTGTCACGCGTGAGATGCTGAGCGTTATTATTGTGGAGCACAAAGAGAGTGAGAGGCATACACGTGCGCATCGACCTCCCGCTTGGGATCGTGTCATAGTAGAGTAGTAGGACATTTCGTGGCTAACGGCTGCAACAAGTTTCTAGATTACTAACCTGGGTTAACAAAAAGAGAAGGCGCGTAGGTGACTAGTCAGTTTACGTACTTTACGTGATAGTAGTTGTAATATCTATGAAGGAATTTCGAGCTTGTGGCGTAATGATGGCGATAGATCCCTTTTAAATTACTGACGTATAGATTTACAAAATTATAAAAAAGAACGGTAGTGTGTGACTTTTTATTGTTACGTCTTGATCAGATTCTATTTGATGACGGGACAAAAAAGATTGATTAGTTAAGATATATTGATATTAATTTACATAATTAATTTACATGATTCTAGATGCTCAACGAAAACAAGATTTCCTTCTAATTCGTTTTCAATTATTTAATATTACATATCACTCTATTTTCTACATTTTTACATATCATGTAATAAATTGAACTTCAAGAAGGCTCACCAGTCTTTTCAAAGCGTAATTTTGGACGCAACTGTACCGCTGCTATCGTTCTGTTATTGCGGAGAAATTGATATAACCCTACCCACACCGGGCCCTTCGCGTACGTGTAACCAAGTCCCGCCTGTGTCTGGCCTGATATCGCGGGCGCGAGAGGAAGAGAGAAAAAACGAGCAAAAGCGGGAAGAGAGTGGCAAGGACAGAAACTAACTGCCCATAATGCCAGAACGAACAGGACAGAAACCTTCCATAAGATCTGAGAGAGAGTGGAGAGACAGACCTGCGCGAGGAGGAGGCGAGACGAGAATCGAAGAAAGATGCAGAGACGCCCATAAGATGAGATTACGAGGAACACGAATGATCCGTAAGATCGAGGAAGATGCACTGCGGGATCGGAGCGAGGAGCGAGAGAAATGAAAATGTACACTTGAACGAAGACTGAAGATCCTGCGAGGCGGTGGAGAGAATCGGAGGGAACAAGGAAGATCACGAAGATGAGAAAGAAAGAAAGAGAGAGGGCAAAGACGATAAGAAGGGAGAGGAGGAAGTGACTGATTGAAGGAGTGGAGGAAAGTCTGGTTCGAGCGAAAGAAGGACCGAACGAGACAAGGAGAGAAAAGTGCCTCGAGCCTTGAGGCATCTCAGGGGAGATTTTTTATCCCTTCAAGGTCAGACCTTCAATATGGCTGCCGTTGGACCACGACTCTGTAGAATAAGAGAGAGAAAAAGAGAGAAAGATAGAGAGAGATAGACAGGGAGAAGTTAGGAGAGTCGGACGGCTTAAGAGGACCGTAAACACCTTGGCCGCCCGGTATCAACCTGGTGATACCAGCTTCAAAATGTTAGCCGGTTCTTCTCGTCGTCGTTTCTCGTCGAAGAGGATATGTCTGGTGTGTCGAGAGCGACACTAATTAAGCAGAATCGCGAACGAGCGAGTCGTTTGGCGGTTACGAACGCAACAAGTGCGCACCGTAAGTCGGGATTCTCATGTAATAATAGAAACTTAAATGTCAATGCGTCGAAGGAACTTATGACTTCATTAATAGTCGAATGTAACCATTCTCCAAATATATTAAAAAGTTGTTAACAGTACGCAGTTTAAAAAGATATTTGTATAACATATCTATAATATGTTCCCCGTATTACTGATCATTTCTATATAAATCGACATAGTAATAAATCTATAACAAATTTAATTTTTTATAATATTTTTTAAATATTTCTGGGTATACCCATTGAAACTTGAGATGTAATCCGTTACATGAAATAATGAAAGTGTGTGAAAGCATTTCGTGCGGCGCTATGATGAACACAAATTTTTTACATTTTATTCTATAAATTTTTTATAAAAGTATAATTTCTCATTTAACGTACAATAAAATATTGTTTTATAAATCTTTTTTGTATAAATATAGTATACAATTTTGTTTAAATATATCTCAAATATTATATTATTCTATAGAGGACAATCTTAACAATGAAAAAAGAAATAAACAATTTACGACTATATATATATATATAATATATAGTTTTCAATAGAAAAGTTACACTAACAATAAAAATGAATTATAAGGACGATCATTTCTCACAATGCCAAATGTCGAAAGTCAGATTAATAAATCTCGGCGTTTCACACGTTGCTTCTTTCCATCACGTCATCGCGGGATTCGACAGTCGGAAGCAAGACTGTTCGAGGAGATTGCGCCTTGTTATGATTTAACCCACTTCTCGAAGGTCAAGTCGAAATTAGAAACTCCTACGATTCGCTTCCGACTTTCATACGTGCGATCACGAGCAGGCAAAACACACACACATACATATATATATATATTCGAATATATATATATTCGAGAATGAGAAAGTACTCTTCTTGGGATTTTTTCGAGAGACACGACGATCTTGGAGAAGAAGCAACGCGCAGAAAGAAAAAGAAATATCCGCTTTTTTATTATAAAGTGAAAAAGAGAAAAAGATAGAGAGAAAGATTTATTCAGTGTTTACTGAAATCTTATAAAAAAATTTCCTGAGAAATTTCGAATTTTCTATGTATTTTTATTCACAATTCCAGAGAAGAGATTAGAGAATTTTTTTACTTTGAAATAAATTGGAATGCAAGTAACACAAACAAATTATATATTGTAAATTAATAAAAACTAGAAATTTTACACTAAATCTATCACTTTTTTACAATTGGAACTTGTATAATAGTATAGAGAAAGTTTATTGCAATATACAATAATCAATGATACTTTCTTCTGCTGTGTATTATATTATCTTCTACTGTTATCTTAAATTTTTTTATAAAAATCCACGAGACATATAAGAATGTACATAAATGTATATAGATGTGTATGCTTTATTTATTATACTAACAAATTGTTGACATTTTACATTATCAAGAAAAAATGATCAAAGAAATAATATTTTCAAAAAGAGATAGAATTTAAATTTAAAAGTAAAGTTCCCTGAGTACTCTGATAAAATTCCATGAAAATCCCCGATTTTCAAAGATAAAAAAAAATTTCCTGAAAATTCTAGGTTTTCCAGATTTTTCTAGTAAACCCTGTTATTACACGTTTAACTGTTAATCCCGAAAGAACACAGAAAAGATGCGCGCAAGAGAAAATAAAAATTACAATTTAAAGCAATGCAGATATCTGTATTATCGCATTCTCGAATTTTAAGATTAAATAAATAAATGCGAGAGGAAGAGAGAAAAGAGATGGGCGTGCATAACTCTTCGTGGATTGGAACACGAGTAAGCGACACGGTGACATCGACGCCCGTGAAGCAGACCGGTTCCTTGTCTGATCTCCATTCCTGTAATCTTCCATGGAAGGGACGCACAATTTGGAAATTGTAAAATAAATCCCGGATACTCCCAAGTTTAAGCCGTTATCCCCTGCGCGATGTGCAGTTGCGCCGGCGGAAAGAAGGGTCGACTGAACAAAAAAAAAAAATATATTGCTTTACGATGCTGCGGTAGCATTCCTCGATCGAACCTCCTCTTGAGTACCCTTTTTGTAAGACGGTAACTTTCTAGAGATTTTACAAAGGGTATCAAAATTATTTCTGGCAACCCTACATGGAAAGAAACGGTTTTATTGAAAGATCTAAAATTCTAGATACAGATCAGAAAAATAATTTTGTTGAACTATCAAAATAATTATGTAGAACGCTCAAACTAGTTGTTTGAAATTTTTTGCAACATTGCTCATTATTTTTAAGATTTCAACAAAATTATTTTGATGATTCAACAAAATTATTTTCAGATCTGTATCCAGCAAACTTTTAAATCTCTCAACAAAATCGTTTCTTCCATGTAAAATACATTGATAAGCGCTTTCTTAGTGAATGATATAACACTAAGTATATTTCTAAACTATAAATAATGAATTTTTAAAAAATCTGATAAATTAAGTTTTAAAAAACATTATTCTTTGATCAATTAAATCCGATTCTAACTCAGAAATGAAAATTGTATATACAAATAATATAAAAACATTTAAGAGATTTTTAAAAGACATCTCTAAAGAGTTTGAAATATTAATGTGTCAAATCATTGTCGATATAATTCAAGTATTTTATTAAAAATGACATGGAATGATATCTACTTTTAAAATATTTTTAAGATCAAATATGCA
The DNA here is from genome assembly GCA_037157785.1 of Cephalotes varians. NCBI lineage: Eukaryota > Metazoa > Arthropoda > Insecta > Hymenoptera > Formicidae > Cephalotes > Cephalotes varians. The sequence continues at coordinate 3,016,414 of JANQDE010000016.1, read as the reverse complement.
AAATATTTATGTTCAAAAATTAAGATCGGCAATAAGTCTCGTGATATCTGCTTTTTGCGGATGTATACAGATATTAAATCGTCGTTATTTACAAAGTTTCATGTTATATCTGAAGCGAGACGCGACGAAAATGCGGCTGACAGTCTTCGTTGAAAATGTAATTCCGGTTGTCGCAGCATAAAACGCAGAATCAGCATAAAACGCGATTTATCGGTGCTTTTATTTTTATTTTTTTATCGCTCGAACTCTGCAATATTTCTTTTTAATGTTTCACATCGCGATCGATGTCTTGCACTGCTAATCTACCGTTGGCCGTTAACGGCCGCGTAAATAATCGGGTTAATGAGACGAGCGCGAGTTTGCCGACGAAAGTCACGCAAGTTGTAATCGATTGTTACGTAAGGGACGAGATAAAGTAATAAGAATGGTAAACCTCATTCCTAGGAAAATTACCCGTTCATTTTCTCTACTACGCCCTATCGAACAAACCAAAAATCTCGAGAATTTATCTTATTAAGAAAAAGTAATAGGTATAATTTTTTCACGAGGAGAACTAGAGGAATTTTTTTATACAAAGTCGTAATGTGATAATATTCTACAAACGATTAAGTATGCGAAGATATTGTGTTCAAAATATACTTATAGAGAAGAAACATTTCCATTTTCGACACTAGATTGCAATAAAACTGTTTCCAAACATATTCTTATGTAGAATGATTACATTGCAAAAATAATATTTAAAAAAAGTTATCCATTTGAAGACTTCTTCTGATTTTAAAACAAGATCTTGCCTATTTCAACATGCATTTGCAAGATAATTATACACTACTAATTTATACACTAATTTATACGCTACTAATTTACTACTGCAATATTTTTGATTAAAGTAATTATCCTCTACATTAGCAAATATTAAACCAAATTTGACAGTTTGTGTCTGTAGTCTGTACCGCAACATATATAACATATACAAGACACCGTTAAAGAAGGCGTTTTCGTCCCTTCGGGATCGCCATGCTTATCCGGCGGGGACGCACGCTGTCGGTTCAGGCATTCACAAGTTTCATAATGCAGGTCGGTCGCGTCAATTCTACCGGCTGGATAAATAAATATATAGACGAGACGGTCGGGCACACAGGTGTCTCATAGAAAACAGAAAAAGGAAAGGGAGAATGTTATGCGCGTCACCAATGACATGCAAGCATCTCCAAATGGATCTGGTGAGGGACTAGACCTCGCAGCACGATCCTTCTTTTTAAGGAGGCCCAAAAACTCTGAGGCTCCCTACACGCATATTCCGTTGCATCCCTTTTCTCATTTTCCTTACCATCTTATTCGATTGCACACCCCCGCATACATTTCCGCAAAGAAATGAGTTCTCGACACGTTTAATACCGTGAAAAGTATATATGACAAAGGAAATAGGAGAGAAATTCTATTCCTGGAGTCCCCTGGAGAATCACAAAGTTAACGCTTCAAATGAGCTATTGAATATATAATAACATTAGTACGTAATAAGACACTGCGCTAAAAGAGCAACGAATATAGGAAAATCGATTTTGGCAATGAATATTATTATTATTAGTAGTATTAGTAGATTAATCTTAACGTGGATGTTTGAATTATTAAAAAATAAAAATTAAAGATAATTAACGTATGTATGAATTTTAATAGTAAATTGTTTAAAAAAGAAGTGAATATTTTATATCGCTCAAAAATAGATAGATGCTCATTTCATGATTATGTTACAAAACCATCAAATGATTAGATCAAGAAATTCGATCAACCGTAGAACGCATCGCATTAGACGTTTGAAACGATTTCTTCGCTTCGATCAAAATCATTCGTTTTTATCGTGATATTGTATTCCATCCACCTACATGCAGGGATGAAAGCCGCAGGTGCTGCGGTCTTAGCTAACCCCTCGCATCCAACCAATGGCGTGGCTATTACTGAAGGACCAAGGCATTTCTATGGCGACGCGATTGATGACGGTCCGTACATGTAAAATCAAATAGAAGAAAAATAGAAGAAGGATTCTTTATCCTTTTCTCCGTATAATCAATTTCTCAAGCAGCGAAGTAACGGTTAAGACAGTGTTTCAATCATCACATAATACTGAAATATCTTTTGAAATATATAAAATCATAGATCATCTTTATACGATTAATTAAATTAATGTTACACTAACATTCATTTAACGCTAATAGATAATTAAATTATTTGCTAAAAAATTATAACAATAAAATAAAGAAAATAAAATAATAAGTACCTATGATAATTTCTATTTTAGAATTTATAATTATCATAATTTTATTTGATAATACACTATATATGCAGGCATGTTAAATTTCATAAATACGTGTTTTAAAAAACATAAAAATTTATTTAACTTATGCTGCTTGCGCAAGATTTTTAAATTGGCTGAAGTAACCCCTGTCTATATATAGATTATACATAAATATTGTATCTAAAATCATACTTCAGTCTGCTCCCCGAAGCAAGTTTATTTTCGTGCAAACATTTATTTCGGTCGCGGACTTAAGTCGCAAAGGAATCTATTTCAAAGCGCGTCTACGCCCTTGCGAGCGTCTTAAGCATCTTAGGGATGCGACGCACATGTACGCATTCCGACCGGATAATTATTGGCCGGCTGGCCTCACTTTGCATCATTTTCACTCGTGATTCTTGTCAAAATTACATACTTTTAATCAGAATAAAAAGTGATCGCGCAACACGTATTTTTTTCTATGACTCGATTTCTCCGACGAAATAATGTTAAATTATAAATCTCTTATATCACGGACCAGGCCGGTCTAAAGAATTCCGTGTCATAAAAGTCTTTCCCACGACCACAACGTTCATCCAACGATCGCTTACGGTGCCTATGGGGGTGCGCAGGTCTGTTTTCACATGTGGTTCGCGCAAAAAAGTACCCTGAGGCGTTTTACGACGAAGGCCGTTATGAGGTCACGGATCTACGTTTTGCTGAGTTAATAGACATTTACGACGAAATTTTATTTTCCTAATTAAGTATAAACAAAATTTAAGAGAGAAAAAGAGAGAGAGAGAGAAAGAGAGAGAGAGAGAAAGAGAGAGATTCCTCGTCGAAATAAAATCCTGAGAGTGCGTATAATACCGATTATTCGCGAGCACATTGGCATTTTTAAATTTGTCTGATCGTACCTATGTAACTGTAACACGTAATGACCTAAGTATATAATAAATAATCAGTTCAATCACTATATTTTCGCGTGCATCGAAGCATTGCGCGATAAAAACTATTCCCGACGAAATTAAATTACCGCGAACGCGGAGGTGGTTATCCCATATCGGCAAATTATCGCCTCATCTTCATCTAATAATGATATTAATTTCCCGGCAATTTTTCCTCGATCATTACACCCTTGCTTGACGTCCGTAAAACCAACCGGCGATTTATTTAGTCCGAAAATTGCTACTAGGTAACGGCGGAGAAAGATTGTTATCCGTTTCGAGCTTGCGCGATCGAGCCGTCACGACGTGTCCACGATAATCTCGATAAAGATCTCATTACAGGAGTGCGAAATTGCGAGAAGATGGCGAACGAGATGGATGAAAGGGGCGGAGAGATAATCGGTGTAAAGGTTAAACTTCCCTCCAAGACGTTGAAGATATTACATACACGTGCAATGTGTATGTAACACTGCATTGCACTGAATACACTTCGTACGCGCGTTTTACTCATTTCGTTAATCTCTTTTTACATAATTTTACATAATTTTAACATTGTCGTAGTGCAATAGAAAAAACATTTTTACTGCATTAAAAAATTTAGTTAAGTACAGATCTGAAAATACTTTTATTAAATCTATCAAAATTACGTAAGACGCATAATGAATGATGCTACAAAAAATTTTGGCATTCTAGCAATCAATTTGGACATCTTACATAATTATTTTGATGATCTAATAAAATTACTTTTAGCTCTGTATCTAGCTAAATTTTACTAAGCAAAACCGTGTAAAGTTTTAATTTTGTACTGCTATGAATAATCAGCGTGCCGTTACGATTAACTGAAGTTTGAGTTCTAGCTCTCTCTATTTTTCACAAAGTCTTCATAATCTTCATAACTTTTGAATGCCTCATTCGCGATTTCTACCACCTTCATCTTAGAAAGATTTTGCTGACGGATCTAAAATTTTGCTTGGATACAGATCTGAAAATAATTTGTTGGATCATCAAAATAATTTTGTTGAAATCTTAAAAATGATGAACAATACTGTAAAAAATTTTTGTAGTCTAGCAACTAATTTGAGCGTTCTATATAATTATTTGGATAGATCAACAAAATTATTTTTCTGATCTGTATTCAGCAAAAATGTCAGATCTTTCAGCAAAACCATTTTTTTCGTGTACACCAGACACATAGTTCACGAAAATTAGTTCATACTCGCGCACATTGCCGAGCGACGGTAGCCGACGTGAATACATCTTATATAACGGCGTAATTTGCGAGCAGCGGACATTAATTAGGCAGACGATTTCCGGTAATCATCCGGTTTTTCCCGAGCGCCGTGACGATTTCTTTCCGCGGAAGTGCACTCGCAACGCGCGCGTGAGGATTAGATGGTGGGATTTCTTGCTATGAACCGTGGAGCTTATAAGAGGCCGCTTATTATTGCGATCGGACCGTGCGCGACGAATTGCGGATGCGATCGACCGTTTACGGGAGGATATTGCCTGATGGAATCGATTTGAGCGAGAACAGTGAATTAGACATCGTGCACCGGGCTTCGATCCGCAAGACGCTTATGTAAAGATGGAAAAACTGTAGGAAGAAGCCTTAATTACGGTCATTTGTCAAAGCATAGATTGCTTTTAATTGCACATAGCTCCCCAACATAACAATTAGAAAATATGCTGTTATCTCTCTTCATATACTCGACTAGAAACACCAAGAGCCAAACACATACACACACAAATTTATAACAAGTTTTCAATTTTTTATAAATAAATTACAAATAAAAAAAGCCTTCAATTAGTTATAGCTGAATAAGTTATCCTCATTAATAATAATCCAATGTTAACCAGATAGTTCTGGTTAACATAGGATTAACAACGATTTAGATATTGGCTTAATAATATAATTAATAAGATTTTTAATACAAACAGAATGTTTTTCAAATTTTTCTACGTTTGTGTATATGACATCTAATGAGATATTTTCGTTCGTGTTATCAACCGAGCATAATAAGTCGTCGCTATGATCAACGAATCCATTCTTTTCTTTCAGACTCGTAAATGTGTCATCGATAGATTTATCGCACAGTATGGTTTACGCAGGGTCTCAGTATGGTTTAAGCGATATTCCGTATTCCGTCATACATATGTAATGTCGAGTTAACCTATATACTCAGCGCATAGCTTTGTATAAACCTGCTGATTTTTCTTTCCACTTTGAATTCGACGTGCGCATTTGACTTTTTAAACGGCGAAAGTATGCATCAACGATTCTCCGCCCCTTCTCGTGATTCCTTAAAAAAAGATGCTGCTCTGCGACAATGCGTTCGCAGTGATCGATACGAGGAATAATTCGGTCGTTGTTTGCTTCGAAATCGAGCTTCTCCGTGGATCGTTGAGAAGCGGAATTCTAATTTGTCATCAAAGTCAATGAAGGGGAGTACGTATTATAATGCAATATTGTGACACATATTATATATGAGAAAAATGCTCAATAGTATCGTGAACGTCTTACGCTAGAATACCTATGAAAAATGAAAAGCTCAGATCTACTTCATTATTTTCAAAAAGAAATATGATTGACTAATGTGTGCGTGTGTTTCTCATCTCGCAATAGTTTTGCAACTCGTTGAAATGTTGAATGTTTTCGCGCGAGTATTAGTGCCAAAGAATAAAAATTTGTTGACTGATGCACTTTAATCATCATGGATAACTGACAAATTGTCGATGTCAAAGTCTGTCGCTAGAACTGTCCACATAATTTTTTTCAAGTTTGTGAAAAAAAATTATAAGTACAGCACGTTGAAAAATATTTAATTTTATCAATTTATATTTATATTATAATATAAATTACATTACATTACATTTTATGTAATAAATGCAATAAATGTAACGTAATATAAATTTACTTTATCCTTTCTCTTATCCACAATTGTAATTCCTCTGCAATTCGACCAAACAATCTGAATATGTACCGTTAAGAAAATTGCGCAAATAATGACAAAGAGAGACTCGAGCCTGTCGCTTCGCGAAGGCAGAAATTGTCAAAATAATACAGGATTTCCGGAGAAAAAAAGAGGAAATGAAGGACGGTGGGAGACGCGGGGAAGGAAAAGAAAAGAGGTCGAAAGAGGTGAACGCGCGATCGGCGCGATAGCGACCTCTCGACTTGCATGTCGCGCAAGAACAAGGCTCGCCTGGTTTTGCGGGCCTTTCTTCGTCGCATGTATGCAGAAACGCGCGAGTAAGTATCAGCAAGGCCACGGGGATGTATTCTCGGCCATGCATCGCGGACCATAACATTTTCCAGCCGCTACAATAACGGAGCCTACCCTCTTCATGCTTCGCGCATAAAACGCACGCCGCCCGAAGCGCCTGTTCTGCCTAACGTCAGAAATCGCGCAGCATGCTGCCGTCCGCGAGTCCGTCATATCCCGATACCGAGTATTATCGTAGAAGAATGCATTCTTCCTGAAAATTATGTGTTAACCGCTTGACTCGCAAACAGACTAAATTCAAGCATAAAAAATTAATGCGACAATGAATACGATGTTAAACGCGATCAATTGCGTTGCCGTTGACAGAATTAAATTAATAATAGCATTTTGGTAAAAATTAACGGTAAACATTCGCGTTAAATCGCACGTTAAATAATAGATATTACCTAATGTTAAACTCTTCATGCGCGACCAAGCCACGTCATGTTACGGAATGCGTATTTTTCAGCAAGAAGTTGCGAGATTTAACGCTACTACAACCATGCACATTGGGATGGAAACACAATCAAAGCGCCTGCAGACGAACGAATAGCAAAGAACTGACTTAAAATATTGTATACAATGTGACCGGGATAAATCGCCGTGTACACCCCAGCCGTAAAATCTTTAATCGACTGCGAAGCGTAGCGGGATCTAATACACCTCGCACTGCGCTATTATAATATTGTAATAGTGGCAGTGGAAGATGACGAGGTAATGTAGGCATGAACGCAGGTAAATATACCTTCTGATCGTGAGCGTGCTTACACTCACACTCTCGCTCGTTCCGTTGTTGCAGGCAGCGTGCGATAAAAAAATCGTAAAGGTCTGAGAAACAATTTATGATAATGAAGGCCTCCTTTTCACCATGCGTCATTAGGTAGAATGGCGCGATTAACGTCGCAAGTTTAGGTCAATGTTACAGCAGCGAGCGCGAATGCTTTTCTTCACAAAGCGATCTTCGTTACTTCGTTTAAATTAACGATGCTTGTTAATGCGCGTAATTTATTCCCGAATCTTATTCTTTTCTTTGATAACGTATCGTAAATAATGTTACTGTTCCGTATCACGACGAAGTCTATAGAGGCAGCTACTTTTTCGATTAAATATCTCATGAGGATGATGTGCAAAGATCATGCAAATGTAGTCATACAGCTGATATTATCGCTTCATAGAAGTCGAATGACATATAAATATATTAGGAATAAGAACGTGACAGTTTTCGATAATTTTATCATTACTCATAGATATAATTAAATTAATTAAACAAGAATACAGTCATGTTTTCGAAATAAATTCTTTACAGTGTTTTAAAGATGCTTATTAGCATTATTAGTATTCGTGATATTACTATCCAGGCTCAGTTTAGGACTGTGTTTTAAGACCGAAAGTATTCGGCATAGTTTGCGAGACTGGAAAATATAAATTCACGCAGAATTATTAATAAAAATGACATTAAGATCCAGTACTGACCGAATAAGCTTATCTATATTTAGTTGTGTAGTCATATATCGGTCGATGTTCATTTATTATAATTTTATACTTATTATTATTTTATTAATATTAATTTTTAGTTTCTAAAAATGGTCTCTCAAAAGGAAGAAACTTCGGATGTCCACATACGGAATAATTCATAAATTGCTGCAAAGTTATTTGGTAAAGTCGATAAGATACGCCGAAACACGAGAAAGAAATGGAAGAAAAAAAAGTCGTGTAACAAGCCTTGTGGCCGCACACTCTCGCTAAGTAAGCTCCCACCGGATAAACAGAGGCAAAACTATCTTGGCGAGTGACTTTCACCTGATTGACTTTCCCTTTCTCTCTACGGCGCGAGCGGAGGTAATTGGACGCGCGGCTGACTGGCTGGCTCTTTCTGGCATCGGAAGAATCTGCTAGCCCACTTCCGGATCGAGCGCGGCCATTTCTGATCGCTTAGCTGTCTTTGTTCACGAGCCCGCCAATGATCCGTGAGTTTGGAGTTCAGTAATTAGCACTGGAAAGCCTCGAACATGTATATGTGCGTGCATCAACACCGGAAAAACATTTCCTTCTAATGCGTTCAATAAACGAAGACACGATTGTGTCTGCAATCGTTCCTTCATTCATTTATTTTTAGTAATCATTATTCGAGAGCTCTGTCATTGTGAGTTCGATATAGTTGTTGTATGTATTGTACTATCTTACGATAATACTATTTAAAAGATATTTTAAAATTTTTTGAGAAGTGTATGAACATTCAATTACAACTTAATTTTGACAAAATGTTTATATTTAATATTTCTATGTTAAAGCAAGCTACATTTAAAATAGTTTAGTTTAATTTGTTTATCTGTAACAGTATTTTATTATTTAATCATTACAAAATAATATTAAGATATAATCTATATTAAGAAGTATCTGTGATTTTTTATATTTATTATGTTTTCATTAATTTAGTATAAAGTCGTATAAACAATTTAAACCATGATATCAATTTACCCAATTAGCAAGCACTTGAAGCGAGTTGGCTACAATGGTTGCATGTTCGTATTTCACTTATTACAAAGAAACTGTATAATATGTAAAATCGTTTTAGCATAAAAATGTAGAGAAAGATTCTCTCTATCATGATAGAATAGTTTATTCGTAATAATTAGTTCTTTAAAAAGTCAAATGTCAAAATTGTGAAAACTATGCCAACGAGCCCCCGATCTTCCCTATACGTTAAATCTTTAGATTGCGCCATCCATTGAGATCAGATAAGACGTTTATCATAAAATAGATAAGATAAATTAGATAAAAGTTACAATAATCTTGTAGCAAGAATACCTTTTATTGCTTAACTTCATTGTTAAATGATAACGTCCCCTTTATATTTTTTCAGTAAATAATTTCTTGCGTAATATTTTTTATATTTTTGTCTAAACTCTATTATATATCTTGAAGAATTCTAGATAATCTCGTGATATGAGTTCTCTATAGAAGGTGACTAAAGATACTCAGAATTATGATTTTTCCAGAAAATCTTGTCGTGTTTCGAACTAAAATGATTTGGTAAAATTTATCGGATAAATTATAAAATTATAAAATTTGATGGATTACGATAAGTACAATTTCGTTATGCAGATGTAATAAAAAAATCTGTCTTCTTTAAAGATTAATTTCTTCTTCAAAATTATTAGAAGAAGAATGTACTCGATAAAAATAGTCGCTCGTATCTTTCTTAAAATAAATTAAAAATTGTAGGATCAAAGAGACTGGGGAAGGTCAAAGGATTTCTTATCTCGTAGATATATCAAGTATGTTAAGAACGCGCGTAGATAGACAGCACACCAGCCGAGCACTATAATGTACTGGGTATTATAAAAACCGGTTTAATGTGTATTCGTTAACGTTAGAGTAATAATAACATGAATCTTAATTAATAGTTGCGTCCAGCCACGTAATATATTCACTTCTTGAGATGAGAGACACATTAAATATATATAATATATATTATGAATAAGATAAAACATCCCCCTGCAAATAATAAAATTTCAAATTCTCACACAAACAACAACGTATCTATGTATTTTCTATATAAAATAATTTTCTTAATATAAAATAATTTTAATTATAAAATACTAAAAATTTCAATATATAAAAAATAATTATAATTATAATTATATATTTATAAAAAGAATATTATAATAGTAATAGTAATAGAATAGTATAATTTTATTTTATTTATTAATAAAATTACATTTTATCAATACTGCAGAATAAAATTTTTAAAATTATATAAAATTTTGTGCATTTAACTGCAAATATATAAATTATAGTTTTATTAAAAATATCCTGCCTAGGAATAATAACATCACAGAACAGGTTGCAGATAGGGATGGTCAAAGGTGCCAATAGTGGATCACGTTAATTATTAATGTAAAGTGCTTGAGCCAGCGTCTATGGATTATTTTAATATGACATGAGGTCTGTTTTCGCCTTTGCCTTTCGACCATTTCCGCCCCCGAATTAGAAGTACCAATAAACGCAGAGTCCAATAAAGACTCCATTGTTTGATCAAGTGCACGTCAGATCGTCTCTCTCCATCTAACTTTCTATACCCTTTCTGTACATGTTTCTCTCTTTCTCGTGTCTTTCTCTTTCTCGTGTATCGATATACGAGTTGAGAGTCTCGAAAGACTGAGAGCACAGCCGAAGTGAAAAAACCGACAATTCGAGATGGTTAAACATGAGCCGTCCCGCGAACGTTGCAAGTGTTAATGAATGAGAGACATGATGCGGAGTGCTGCATCATGCAACGGATTCTTTCGAATGAAGGAGCGGAGACGAGCCTGAAGTTTGTAAAGGAAAAAAGGTATAGAATGGAAAGAACCGATAAGTCAGAAAAGAAGGATGTGGAAGAGTCTTATGTTAATTCATACCCAAAACCATTTGGTTATATAGAGGGTTTTATGTTAATATTCAAACGTGAACTTTGTACACACACACGCGCGCGCGTATATATTCATATATTTTCTATTCTACCAATAGTTAACTGTATATTATATTAGTTACAATTACAAAAATATGTGTCCACATCTTTGGATGTTTAAAACCATATTTAATGATTGACATTGACGCATGCAATTCATCGTAATAAAGTACAAAGTACAAAGTACAAAGAACGAAAAAACAGCAGTATGTCAAGTTGGTCAACATATTGCGGTTTTTTACTTGATAATTTTTTTATAAAAAGCAATAACTTTACATAGAGAGTTATTAGAGTCTTACATTGTGTGAACACATTTAATTCAAATCTTCATACTTTTAGGAAGATAGTAACAATTCACTCGATCTGCTAATCGATTGTGATGGATTTAATTTCTCATCATATGCGGAGGACGAAAAGTTCGACGTTGTTAGTTTTATCGCTGAGGATAGTTCGAGGATGAAGCCAAAACGTTTGTATCCCTTGTTATTAGCAATTTGAATATATTTTAATATTACGCACTGGTTTCTGCGTTTGACTCTCATTAGTATCCCCGCTATTTATATTATTGTTTTTTTTAATTTGAGAATCCTATTAATTAATTATTTATTTTTGATAGTAACTTCTAGTAACTAGTTAAGAATGTTGGTCATTGTAATTCACTATCTAAAAATCGCACGGAATTATTGGCTCAGTCCAATATGTTTGCTGCTGAAATTTGAAGATCGAATTGGAAGAAGTTAACATTCTTGAAAATTATTTGTCGTAAATACGAGGATGTTCGAATTGCTTTGAAACTTTAGCTTTCACAGCTTGTGTCACTAAAGTGACACAGGTAACTAAAAATTCAACTTTATGTTTAGGATTTTTGAAATATTTGCGTTAGTTATCTCTCTCTCTATCGATAGATAACTAGAGATAAAGTATCGGGTACAGATACATGAAGAGAAATGTTTCCGAAATTCTTTGCCTAATCATGTTTTGACTCCGACTCTTAAAAATTCTTTACAAATACAATAAATAATATCAGAAGTAGTCCCATCTATAACAGGTATCATTTTTTATCAAATATTTAATTAAAATTTAATTACTCAATGTTAATCTAATTATTAGTCGAATTATTATGTTATTTGGCTAATATTAATTCCAAATTTTTATTTCGGTTTAATTTTTATAATTATCACGATGTTCATGATTTTTGCTTTAAAACTTTTTAAGAATATCTATTGTCACATTATGTCAATACGTTGTTAAAATAATCCTCTCTCTAAGATGCACGCGCGATTCATGCACAAAAGTCAATAGGTATGATGAGCCGTGCAGTGTATTGGATAAAAAGAAAACTTGCGATTGCGTACGACTCGGCTCGTGTTGCGTTTGCGTGCTGCAACACTAGGCGGTCTCTCCGAGTGCGAAACCATTGTCGTCGGTAAGAAAACGAGAGAGCCATGCGTGTACGTAGTCCGACCGATGAGCCGTTCATTAATTGTCAAAGTGCAATGACTTTTAAAGCCACACACGATGCCTTACGCAGATCATTTGTTGCAACGCGATGTAACGATATTGCTCTTTCGAACATTGTCCAAGATCTGGCAATCGTCGCCGATCGTTGCATTTTAGCTCATCAGAAAATAATAGAGCTTCTCGCGTTGAAATAATAATTTTTCCTAATGCTCATAGGTCCTGCGAAATTATCATGAGAAAACATTTATTTCTTTAAAACTTCTGTTACTGTTAATAATTCTAAATTCGATTAATGTTATAAAAATGGGGAGAGAGAGAGAGTTCTATTGGTTGCCTTATGAAAATCGCGAACAACTGTAGTGGAAAATTAGCCACGTTGTGGATCGGTGGAATAGAATAATAGCATTTAGTCCTGGCCAACATTACTGCATGCGGTCATTAACCCATTGGCATCAATAAGCGGAATAATCCGCGCTCGCGAGACGGTCCGTGCCATCGAAACGCATTGTTCTGAATGAAATCATTTTGACCGTTGCGAACAAATTGTTTTTAATACGTAATAATTGTTTCTAATCCTTGCATAAATTAAATAGAATTATCATAAATGAATATATATATTTATATATGTATATACATATATATACATATATTCTTAATTTATTTTTACAAATAAATTTCTTCAATTGATTCAGATTATTCCTCATAGTGTATTGTTTACTAAAATCTTGTAAAAAAATTCTCTGAGAATTCCCGGATTTTCCAGATATTTTTTATTCAAAATTTCAGTTTAAATTAGAGAATTTTTTAATGCAACTCTGAAATAAATAAGTGCAAGTAACATAAACAAACTACATATTGTAATTTAGTAAAAGAGAGATTTTACGAGACTGTATCTATCCTTTTTTACAATTAAAGTCGCGAAATCTAGATTCATCACAATATATACAACAGTATCAGTAAGATAAATTTCTTCCACTGTGTTTATTATCTAATCCAGATACTCTGTTTTAATATCTTTACATCAACACGCGAAAGTTTCTTATACCAACTATCGTATTGTATCTCGAAGATATCTCGAAAATCAATCGTATGATTGTAACTTCAGATTTCCAGGTGCAACTGCAGGAGAAATTATAGCGATTTATGCAACGCTCATGGTTATCATTAATTTAAGATTAATGCGAAATGTGAAAGTTTCGATCGGAGTGGCGCCTGGCCACGGAAATACCGGAGAATAAGAAAGTAAGAGCGTAAACCGCAGTATATACGTAAGCACTTATACGCACAATACGCGCTATTATTGATCATAGACGACGACAAACGCGTGCTATAAACTATGTAAACTAAGCAAATTATGTAAAGATGTAAAATTACTATGTAAATGCTACAAGGACAGATAATGACAAATGTCTTGAAAAAGTGTGTCAAGCAGTACCATTAAATTTACGTACGATGTAGATAAATACTATTGGTTTGCTCGTCATTCTGCGTAATTATCAGTTTCTCCAATTTCCCCAATATCGTCATGGCATTAATGCTATGTATTGTGTAATTGTTGCTATTCATTTTTCCTACTTTTACAAATAAAGTAATTTTATTATATCATTAATTATTAAATTCTTTTAAAAAATAACAAAGTCGTAATTATTTGTTTAACTTGCTTTTATTATTGACGAATTAATACTTAACTTGATAATGTATAAAAATGTTTTAATTATAGGGAAGTATCTTTAAAATTTTCATTTTTTTGCTTTTCATATTTTCAATAATATTGTCATTATTCAAACGTTCTGATATTTCTAGATTTACTTAGTATAATATTACAATTAAGTTAAGTTGTTAAGTTTTAAAACGTTTGTCTTTTAAGTCTTAATTTTCAAAAAAAGTAACATAATTTAATGTTTCTCATAAATAAAATATTTTTCTCTCTCTCGCATTTTCTCTAGTCTTCAAATTTTATAGATTTATATTTTTATATCCCCAAAAAGATATCAAGATATAACACAAGCTGATTGAAAAGAGAATAGAAATATATACCAATTAAAAAAATAAATAAAGATTAGCTTGGTTGCTACGATGCTCCCGAGAAGGGATGTGTTTCTTCGCGAGTGCAGCTTTACGAGGTATCGTCCGCAGCGTAGGAGAAGCAACCACAAATGCGCGCCAATAACAACTTTTTCGCAAAACGGACTCTAGAAGAGCTTAAGCCGGTATTACATGAGCCCTTTCCGCTCGGTCCGGTTTAGCCGCGTGCATTTACCCGTGTCGTTACATACCTGCTTTCCTGCCTGCCGTTGCCTTGGCCTTTGCGATTCTCGGAACGATTTCTGCTCCGATCTATCGATCTGAGATCTACGCAGGTACCTGTGTACGATGTAGAGACGCCTAAGGTATCAGCCAGAGGGCTCGCTTAAGAGGGTATTTTAGTTGAAGATTTTTATCTGAAAAATGAAGCATATTTGGAAAATGTAAAATTGAGTGATTCTTAAGCTGCCTGCCCCTCATAGAGCTCGCAATAATTATAGCGTGAATCATGCGCTATTTATGGCGAATAATAAAGGAAATCTTTGACAAGAGACGGCGATGCCGATAACATTTTCGATAACATAAATATCATGGCTTCAATCACGTGAATTATTCAGACGTTAGTTAAATTAATCTTTTGATGCCCTGCACCCACGCATATACGATGTGTAATAATAGACTGCAATAGGATGCAGAATCACATTGATTAATGCCGCGGCTAGAACGCAGCTTCTTCTCGTTCGCCCTGTGACATTTTCATCTCGTGACATTTTACTTGATGATTATCTAATTACATAACTTGAGCGCACAAATTTTTATCGCGGCCACGGCTTTCCTGTATATCCCACGTTCTTCTCGATAGAGAATAGAGAAAAACATTTGTTGAATCATTACGCCATCCTGTTCAGCATGTAACATTTTCAGTATCACTTTTCTCCATATTTTACATAATCCTACGAATATTTACTATGTACTCTTTCATCTCTCCGAATACTTACTACTACTCCGAATACTCACTTACCGAATAATTAGAATAATCGAGCCATTAATTTGTATTGTACGCAAATGCATGATTAAAAAATATGTAAAAAAATCTGTGAAAATTTAAATTTTATATTCAAAAGTTTCTTCTAGAGTTTCTTCTTATAACAATCATAAAATTTTTTCTTTTGCCTATTATTTCAAAAATGGCCGAAGGAAAAGAAATCTCTGTATTTTTTGTCAAGCATTACAAAAACAGAGAATTATAAAAAACAGAAGAAATCGCTCGGACAAAGAAATCGCAGTGTAGAATTCTATTAGAATATTAAATACTGTTGCTTAAACATTGATTATATATCTCAGATATTTATTAAATTGCCCATATTATCCACGCTGACTCACAACTATGACGTTTGTTTGATAAAATGACGTTATCAAAAATTCGCACTGACGTAAAAGTTCGAACGACGTTGTACTTTTAAATGCGTCATCATTGTATTCACACGAGAATATGTAAGTGACGTCAACAACGGGAGAGAGCGAGCAAAGAGAAAGAACGTTCAACACAACGTTTTGAAAAACCCATCAGAAAAAAAAACCACATGACGTCACAATACTCAGCATGTGATATTTCCAGTGTGACTACTCCGATCTCTGTTCTTCTTGTGACCAAAGCATTCGCTATTCGTAACGGTATTTTTTCATTAAACCGCCTCATATATTGTTATTATTATTGCTATTATTTCATAATAGCTATAGTTATAGTTCGTAATAAAAAATGCTGGCAAATCTTAATAAAAAAGAATTAAAGGAAAAAGTCCACCGAGCTACTTCGACCAGATTACTCGCTAAATTGCACAATGTCGAACGAAATTGAATACGACTGTTTCTCGTTGCCTGTTTCTCCTCGCCCAGTTCTTTCGCTGTCTGAGACATTACGGACGTGCAAGAGACGCGAAGTTGCAAGAAAGATCCCTGACTAGGCGCAACGTTGCTCTGCGCAACACATGTTACATCCGTGCGGTTTTCACGTGCTCTCCCGCAATAATGGATACACACGCCACGCACGTGACGGATACTTGCCACTATCCATTCCCTTTATTTTTCTCCATTCTTTGTACTGTACATCCGCGAATGGAAAAGTTACGACATATTTTCTCTCCTCGACGATTCTTGGAACCTGCCAAAGTCGCAAGGCTATCGTAATTCCTTCGTATGCGAATATATTTTTACACTTACTTTACATTTTGTATTTTGCACTTTGTACTGTAGAAAGAACCGTAAGTTTCACACAGAAAAAAAATACCTGTTCTTTTATGATTCTCTGATTTTATGAGTCAGGTAGTTTATTCTGACATTAGTTTACCTGAGTTACCTTCGTATTTTCTCGTATTCTTTCTAGAGACGATCGTATTCTCTCTATAATATCCAAGCATATTGTTGCATATCTTTTCGTTTACGTCATTAATGCATGACGAATCTGTATAAAATATGCATATTGTTACGAATATTATATTGCAATGATGTTATAATTACTTTTCAATTTCTTATGCCGTCCTATTATTCAAACTTTTAAATAAAGGGATTCAAGAATTTAAGTAGTATGCATTTAAAATTATGTTAAAAATTAATGTATAAAATACTAATTGTCCTAATATTTCTATGTAAGAATATAATGTATAGTAATATAAAGTTAACTCTTATAACTTCTAGCAAGTTTATATAAAATAGAATTTTTTAACATTTTACATTCGAATGTAACTTTTGTCGAAGTATAAAAAATGATATATTTTATTTAAAAAAAAAAAACAGAATAACGATAAATAGAAAATTATGGTAATATTGTATGACTTATCGATTAATTTGCAAATTTCACGCTCAATTATACACGGTAAATCTATCGAAACGGGAGTGCCGAAGCTCTCTCTCTCTCTCTCTCTCTCTCTCTCTCTCTCTCTCTCTCTCTC
>JANQDE010000016.1:2979378-2993809 GCA_037157785.1 Cephalotes varians | reverse complement strand
TATATATATCGATATTTATCCTCGTGATATCGTTCGATCTTGCGACGCATCACCGATGTAATCGATAATTATCGGTTGAAGGAAAAATCTCGAACTCTTGATAAAAAAGACCTTGTAGGAGATACAAATTTCTAAATCGGAGTCCACTGTTGCTTAATCAAATATATACGTTTCTTATCGTACACTAAAAACACGACGCCGTTATCGGAATTGTCTTATAAATTAAATAGATGACAGATTTCAATTACAATATATTCCTGTAAAATCTATTGTGTTGAAACTCACGCTTATCAGTTTATTGCTATTATCTCGTCAGATATGCATAATCTGGAAATATCAATATTTTTAACCGATATACATATCGACCGCTATCTTCAAATTGTCATACGATACGATATTTCCGAAGTTTTTCTTTGTTGGTTTGAGTGTTTTCGATCGCTTTGGTGATGATTAAATCGAACATCCACGAGATTGTTCTTGAAAGAGAAGAAATTTTCAACATCTTTTTACATAGACAGTTTACGCTCGACTTTTGAGTTTCTACTTCGAATGCGGCGTACGTGATTTAATGCGGATTTGAGGTCGGAGCTCGCAAAAATTGACGTTAATAATTGTAACTCAGCGATATCGAAACCAAATCGATAGTTGAACGTATTAATAGTAATCGCTGCCAGTCACGCGCTGTGTTCTCCGTTCGCGTTCGATAAGTCGAAAGGCTCCCTCATTATTCGGACGGGCGGTCGCGCATTCTCGCACGACGTAAATAAAAGGCCGTCGCGAGACTCGCGAGTCGAACCGGAGACTCTCACCTTAGAGAGAACCAGGCACAACACTCTCTTTGGTTTCTCCTCCGACGAGTGAGTTTCTCTGTGTGACGCGAGTCGAGTCTCACGACGTCGCTTGTGGTTTTAAGAGGAAATGTGGAATAGAATTGATTTTCAATTGCCCCGATATATCGGCAGGTGCCGATCAAGATTTGAAACGCGATGTTTATCGCAGATATTTCTTGATGTTAATTTTATATACATATATATTATTTATCCTCGTAATATCGTTCGACACAATATTATTCAAATTTAATGATAGAGAGATATCGAATGACTTGTCCGCGCGAAAATTTCGAATGGCAAGACGATTTAACGACAATACGACAATACTCGAAATACTCTACTGTTTTAAACACTTTGATCTTGTTAATTTATCTATATGTTAGAAGAGTGTTAATATGCGCGAATTAACAATAAATCGTTTGAGGATTCCTTCAAACACGCTCGCTAACACATCGTGCAAAGTGTGTATTCTAAAATTCCAGCATAAAAAGAGCATTGAATTAGCATCTAAAGAGCTGTTACTTCCATAATGAGTTTCTTTTGCTGGGAAGGAAGTTTCGCTTAACGGAAGTCATTGTGTCGAGTTCTCCGATTAGAAATGCATAAGTTATATAGGTACAACTTGACACGTCTCATAGCCTCGTCATACTCATTAATGATAATGCACTGCAACTCGTTGGCTCTTCAAGTTAATCTATTTATTATGTTGATTATTTATTTATGTAAAGTTTTACATTTCTCGAAATTTAAAACGTGGAGCATGATTAATTAATTATCAATTTCGCTCATCTAAGAGAGGGAATCCGAGTGCCAAAAGAGAGGAGATATAAGAAACAAGATGAAATAAATATAATAATTACGGCAAACGATACATAGAAACGCGATTATTGCAGACAGAAAAATCAATATTGATCACTACTTGCTAATCTTTTCTTTCTATCGAAATCTCTGGAAAAACAATTCACAGTGAATTGCCTGTTCTCTGTTAGAGAGATATCATTTTTATATCTCGTTGCATCTCGATTCTCCTCGCGAGGAGATGCGATCGGTATCGCGCGTGTCGCACACAGCGAGAATTCGCGCGCTGTTCTCCACGCGCGGAATTGCGCTGGTACTCGGTGGTACCGCTTACGCGCGCGAGTGTATTGGTGCGTGTTGAATTAACAAATGCATTCTCTCTCGCTCTCTCGCGATTCTTACCTCACACTCTCGATTGCACCGTCGTGCAGCACGACAGAGACAGAAAGGCATATTTATTATGCGTCCCGACGTAGCGTTTCCCCTCGAGCGCTCTAACAAATACATATGAATATTTACTCGGAAAAACTCACGTGTGCATTAACAGCGACGAGACATTAAACGAGACTTGGATCTCTGACGGAACGAAGCAAATATGTCGTTAACGAACAGTATACGAGCCGTACTTAAATATGAACCGTAATTTTAGTAATGAAAAGGAAAGAAGTGACGTAGGATGACAATACGCTATTCTTGATACAATCAAGACTGCTATTCTCTCTCGATACAAACGGCACGTCGACAATTTTTTTTTTTTTTTTTTTGTGTGAACCCGTGAGACTTTCTAAATATTTCTTATTCCGTGTACACGTGTACGGGCTTCAATAAATATCGTGTAGTTTACGCAATATATATAATAGAATTTATTAAAGAGAAAGTATGTATTGTTTGTATCAAGACATAAACACGAGATCGTTGCTTTTCATATCGCAAATGACTGTATACCTATATAGATATCAAAATCGTATTCCGCTCTTTTATTTATTCCCGAGTTTCACGTGTCAAACAGATGACGCGATTTGTTTTTATGTGTTTGTAGTGTGGTTTTGCGTATTTATGTAGAGTTCTCGATGTGACCTCGACAGGATGTCGTTCGTTATCTCGTTCGCTACGATCTATTGTACGAAATTCGTACAGTATTGTCCGCTTCTAGAGTCGTAGAACTTGAAAAAGAAGAAGAATAAATTGAGATTAATGTTAATCTACGTTGGGAAAACGGGCATAAATCAATTTTGCCAATATCAAATACGTTTTAATTATTAAGACATATTGTAATAACATAATTATGATTAGCATCAAGTTTCTTTTTGGACATGTCCAAAGTAAAAAATTTTTAGACCGAGAAAACATGAGACTTTTATATTATGATGTTGCCAAACTTCAAATATCATTCCGAATTGTACATAGAGGAAAAAATAGTACTATGGTGGTATTATTGTAGATATAATGACCTCCTCTTAATATCTTCGCTATTAGATGTCGAAATCATTCGAATGATTATTTATGAAATCATTTGTTCAGTGGCCCATCGTTACATAATAATGCTAATATGTCAATACACAATAGCTAACATTTATTATAACGTATTTTATTTTCGAGCATTTTGAAACGTTTGACATTTTAACATGTAATTGTACATGTTTCTTCATTCTTTTAAATTTAGGCGTATTATTACACAAATGTACACTTAATTGCTTTGTTCGGTATTTAACATTTTATTTGGCTTATACATTTCGAGTTATGCAAGGTTAAATAATAATATGGCATTTTGCTAACGTAGCCTCCTAAGTATGCTGATGATTTCTTTTTCGAAGTTTTCGAAGAGTTATTTGATAAATTGATTATAGCTCTAATGCTAATCTAGTTTACGTTACATATATCACAGATCTTCAGTACTGATAATAGCTTATATGCGGAAGAAGTTACGTGTACGTACATACGTTTGCATACATTCTGCAATATTTTTTTGTAAATATATAATTTTATAATCAAATGTGGTTTTTAAAAACCACAAAAGCAATTTTTTTAATCTATTTTTGCCAGAGACCTGTTTCTTTTCCATTATGTAGTGTTGCCACATGAATTTTGAATAAATAATCTTTCATATGAATAAATAATGTTCTAAGTAATAAATATTTAACGTTTATAAATAAATAATGTCTTATAAATAATAAATATTCCATAACTTTGAATTTAGAATCAATTGATTCATTGACGAATCGTGAAGTTTTTAATTTAAATATTGATTATTAATGAACTCATTATACAAAATAGGGGGCCATAATACCATTTTCACCTCTATAGAATATATTGATTTATAGTAAAAATGATATAATTTCATGTAATATACAAAATCGAAGACAAAAACATAATAAATGGAACGACTGAAGGAATTTTAAAAATGCTATATATAACATATATCATTTAATATTCAATTATCGGACAATACGACGAATATTGCGAAAGAAGAATGATTACGATCTCTCTGTAAACATCATTTTCATCCGTTGTTTATCCTTCGCTCGTCCATTACGGAGAATAATGCAAGGATACGCGATTGCTTCATGCAGAAATATTGCGAAACCGCCATTTTCTCGGAGTATACGACGCGATATCGCCTATGCGTTATTGTAACTGATACTGATCGAGAGGCTAAGCGAACGATACGACGACAGGTCGATGCTTTGTTGCCTCTTATCTTATTCAACGTATGGTACGTGTAACGCGCGTACAAGAATCGATTGTTCGCACGCGTATTTGGCACGAAACTCTCGACAAAGAAATCGCGACCGCTGTTTCTTTCAGCTTTATTTGCGGTCGGCAGGGCATCCAGTCATTCTCGAACATCTTGCATCAAGTGCGCGAAAAAGAAAGAACGAAGATCATCGGGTTCGCGACAATCCTGTCGACGCGTCACCGCGAGCATTATTTTCTTGCCCATATGTCGTTACGCTGTCGTCTTCGTCACGTAATTATGCGTGGCGCGCGAGCGCGCTTGGTATCATACGATTTCCGGTGTGAGTCCGCTACCGCGAGCCGTTGGCTCACTTGTCATTTCCCGTCTTATTATCATGCGTATGCGGTTAAGCGCAAATTCTGAAGAAGAAAGAGGGAGAGAGAGGGAGGAAAGAACTGCCTTGGAAATAATTATCGCGCGTTGCCACCGCGACGTTGTCGCCGACCTTTGCCAATGGTGATAGCCTGTGCATAATCAGCGCGAAATCAAATCGCGATACTACAAATACGCGAAAATAATCTCCGTGTTTATTTGCGATAGCGAAAATAACATCATTTAACGTTAAAGATATATTTTTTTACACGACGACGAAAACTTATTTCATCGATATCGCAATACTTTCGCAACTGCAGATACATGTTGCCTTCACGATATGATTACTCGATATTTGTTTTAATATTGGGAAGTATTTTTCTGTTTTGAATCTCGTGATTCTATATTTTTAATTCAAAATTTTTTTTGTCAACACACATGTTTTTAGAAGATAATTTTCACAAACATTTTTCGGAATGTTTTCTGTTTCTCGTCAACCTTGTAATTTGTCGCGAACGAGCCTTTTCTTGTTTTCTTTTGGACGATCGCGCGGTATAACTTTCCTCGGCAATTTCTCCTCAGCTCAATTTCGAAACTCGTTCGATCGGGTGAACTTTCGACTTTCAATATTTTGACGACTGCGAGACCACAGTCAAAATCAATGTCGATCCTTGCGAGAAAATGCAAAAATTTCGGTAGGAAGAGCGACATATGTGATATTCGTTATGAACTTATTTTATTGAAAAATCCGTCTTTATTGTAAATTTCGAACGTATCTGCATTGCTTAGCGAAAGTTAATTTGGCATATTCTTTAACTCTTAATGACAGTGTCGTTATCATTATATGTATTGTCATTGCAGGTATAATATATGGTAAAGAAGCTGCGTAACGACTACGTAACGATAACGACAATGTCAAATGTTATAAATCCTTTAACGAAACCGAACGATGAGTCATTTTGAATCGATTACACGATTCAACACCAAATTCTCGGCGAAGGGCGACTGGTCATTTCCCGTAGATTTTATTATGCTGAATGCGAATCCGGCACATTTAATCTCAATTTATTCAAAATTCTGATGTGATAGGCCAATTTGGCCGCCGGATTCGGATTCAGCATAACAAAATCTACAGAAAATGACCAGTCATACTTTGGAGAGAAAAAAAAAGTTCATATTTTATCGAACTGTGTTATTATATTATATATATTGTACATATTAAACGACAGACTGCGATCAGAAGTTGAGTCAGAAATGAAAATCAAAGCGAATGCATAATAAATAATTTATAATTTAAATAGTAAATAGCTTGCTTATTGCATTGCGATATGTTAACCGTATAATCGGCCAAAGCAATTTTCTACTAATAATATCATATGAGACAGACCGGATTTTAAACGCGAATTATAATCAAGTAAAAGGATATTTATAAATAATAAAATAGAAAAATACGTATAATTATGATCGTTTCATTCTCTCAGTGTCCGAAGCAAAGGCGAAAACAAATCTGAGGTTATCAAGACTGCGCGTTTCTGCGTGTTTAACATCGGGATTTTTACAAATGTGAAATCTATATATATGTCCCAACTCTTTCGACACCCTCTCGCGAAACTGGCTCTCCGGAGCAGAGATACGTGGCGCGCGGTTATGGCAACAGAATCCTTTGGAGATTTTTCTAAAAGCGAAAACCTCGCCCCGAGCGTGCAGCGTGCCCGTACATTGGCAGCGGCAACAAAAAGCCGCTCGGTGAACGCGAGCCACGAAGAGGGGCGTAGGAACCTGTTGCTCCAGGTTTGCCGGTGCCGAAGGAGTGATCGAGAGAATGAAAGGGAGAGAAGGAAGGTGGGACACTCGGGGGACCTCTCTTTGTGCACCGATCTCTGTCCCTGCTTCTCCGACTCTTGATCAGCATTGGCGTAGCACGTTCTCGGGGCCCCCTACCCCTCCCACTCTTTTGTATTCCCCGGGCTTCCCTCCGGCACGACAAATTTTCCCATATTTTTGAAAAGATCCGCTGCACGTCACCACAAAAGGATAACGCGAAGACCGTTTCTCTGCAACTCGTTGCATCGGTTTCTGGAACTGCTTTTTCGCGAGGTATTGTGAGGCAGGTTCGGCCGGTTTTTACACGAAGATTTTTGTGCGATCCCGATCTTTTAGGCGGTTGAAATGGCCTGTTTTCGTGCCTGCCACGAACGCTTCTCACGATGCAAAAATGAGCGAGAAACGATGCGGGTTCAGGCGCGATGTAAGAAGTTCGATAATCATGAAACTATTGTATAATCGTTTGATTGTTATGTAGCACGATAATCTTAAGTTTAGAAGAAATTAGAAAGAATTTGTGTGGTAATATTTTAAGCGCAGTGCTTTGAAATATGCACTTATTCAAGCAATCTGATCTATAAATACCGCCACTGAAATTATTTAAAACAATGATCTACAAAAATCTCAAGCTATGTTTTTTTATATTCTATAATTCTATAATATTCTATAAAATTACATATTCTACAATTTTACTTTATATATTTCAAGTATATATTTAATTTTTTAATCAAATGTATCAAGTCGGAAATATCTCAAAATTAATTTGAATTATATTAATTAAAAAATAAATATTATTAGTACATTATAGACTTTAGTATAAATATTATATAAATTAGAGATGCTTCTTTGTGCTTAAGACGTTCATTATGACATTTTTGAAAGAAACAATATTACAAAGCGATTTATATTCAACGTCATTTTTCATCGTAAATTTGTGAATGGCTACGCAAACGGCAACGGGTTCTTTTCACGATAAAAGCCGGCCCTTTTCCCGTATTCATGAAAAGGGACTGGCGAACACAAAAGACATAAAGAGGGAAGGACACGAGCCATTTCCGCGCACCTTGCACTTTCCACATTGGTCGATGTTCCTCGAACGCCGGCTTAACCTTTCGCGATCCGAGATAATTTGGAGAAATTACATCATACCGAACGTCCTGTGTTTACGTCAATATTGTCATTGTTGCGTAACATAAGGAGTTTTGCGTCATGTGCAATAACACATTATATAAGCAAAAAATATCGAAGACTTGGAACGGAATAATAATCAAGTAACATCAATTATTTTATATATTGGCAGGACATAAAAAATTATTTTTTCTATTCGCAAAATAATAACGTTTTGCATATATAAAATAATTTTATAAATATATTTAAATAAATATATTTTTTTAATAAAAAAAATACAATTTACGTAAACTCTTTTGTCTAGCAGTTTATATTTTAAAAATTATGATATTTTTTGTTCATAAAATATTGATAAGCGCATAAGCGTCAATTATTGAGCCTCAAAAGGTTAAATTCTACTTCACACGAGAGAAAGCGAGAGTACCGTCTGTCGATGACTCTCGATTTCACTTTCACGCTTGATTTACGTGATGATTCTCGAAGTTTCCAATCCAAGATGTTTCGGCAACCCGGGAGATCGTCACGATTGTCGACAACTTTATTTCCGCTTATACACAGAAAAAAATTAGTCTTAAATTGAGATCAGATATTCTCATACATAAGCATGAATTATAATCTTCTTAAGTAGATGTTAGTTTTAATTTTATTGAATTTGTATTGTAAGCAAAAGTAATATTTGCATCAAATTCAAATCAAGATTAAAATCTTCTTAAGAAGATTATAATATTCTTGCTTATATATGAGAATATCTAATTTTGATTTAAAACTAATTTTTTTCTATGTATAAAAAAAACTGAGATATTATATCGATATTATATCGATATTATATTTATTTATATGATTGATATAACTCCGCAAATAGAATGAAAGAAAATCGAACAACAACTAATGTTGTAATCAAATTATTACTATGTTATTGTATATATTATTGTATATATAATAGTAAAAATTATGCTTTCTATATATCACATAAAAACAAGAAGTTCTTTTTTAGAAAAATTTAAATTCGAAAAACTATAAGAATAGAACATAAATAATCTGAAGTAAATTTAGGCTATTGTGTAGTCATTATTTCAGGTCACGTCGCTCGAAAGTATTTAATTAAAATCCATAACTGCTATGTGAGATTTGTTTCTTCTTGATCTTGATACTACGATGAATTAAGATAACCACATGCGAAAGCTAACAACACGCGTTTCAATTAAAGCTAGAAGAAAGAGATTTCCCTGACTTACAACCGCCATACTTTCTTCTTGATTAAAATTACTAATTACTAATCTCCGCGTATGTCTGTTCCGTGTGGGCTATTATGTTTCTCAGGTCGAGTTTTATTGGTGCGACGGTATCTTCCGGCCACTGGTAACATCAATGATAAATCATACAAAGTCTTCCGCGAATATTTGTCACTTTTTGCAATATTAGATCGCGTCGCAGTTACCGTTCACCTGAATTACACGTTGAAGCCGCGATCGTCGGTTCTTCAACCAGAAAAACCGCTGAGCAATTTTGATCATTTGACGAGTGTTCATATTTCCTGCTGTAGTGTATTTCCTGTCTCCAATTTCGATTTACGAAATATGTTTTCTTATCTTTTAAGGTATAAAGAAAAGGGTTCGAGATTGTTTAAAAATTATTTCACAGCGAAAATGAAGCGTGATTTAAGCGGTTAATAATTAGCGTTAATAATTCTAGATTTAGCCTGTCCGAACAAGAAAACGTATGAAATAAATTTAATACTTTTGGCAAGGTTTTAAAACTTACGGTAACCAAAAAAAATTTTGCGTAATATTTCCACAATTATTTTTAATGCAGCTTGCGAAACGGGAGATAAGGCGATGATCTAAGAACACGTTCGTTTATTGATCAATTATTTGAGGAAGGCTATCGTACGGTGCATGTTTATGATGCACCAGTAGCATTCGAGCGTGGGATTGAAGCATAAAAAATTAGACGGGCCAGTGAAATCGTAATTTTGTTAGCGAAAAAGTGATAAGATACACTATGTGCGCGAAACGTGTTTGGCAAAACAAGACAAGTCGGTTAAATCCGCAATCATGCATCTATAGTGCACTCTCTATATCCTTACATGCAAGTTGTCTTCGCGACTTGATTTACGTACAAAAAGATGCATTTCCTTTCACGAGCACGAGGCTAAAGATTAAGTTCCGATATTGCGGCCAAAGCGCCATTAATTCCGCGCCAATAAAGAGCGAAATAATACTCACGCTTTAATATGAAACGGAAATGCATCCATGTATTCGCCTCCTGCGAAATAATTGTCTACCTTCACCGTTTGCTTTCGAGATGATCGTACACTTCGAAACTTGCAGTACCAGATCGCACGTGACTACAATCACGTATATTTTCCACGGTCCGTTCCAATGCCGGAAACGCTATATTACCGTTAATTCATTCCGTGATACCGGCGATATGCCAACTCGGTTATTTTTCTGTCGCGAACGATCTTCGGAAATAATTGAAGCTGCCTTATATGTAGGTTGGCCATTGCACGTGTCAGCATTAAAAGTTTCTTATCTGCCGAGCTTTTTTTTTAGAGATGCTAATTGCATTTCAATCGAGGTAATTTAAATAAAGTCTTATGTAAAATTCATAAAAAGTTACAATTTATATACAGTTTTTTTCGCGCATTTTTCTGAATAGATTATTATTGCTAAAAAAAATATTTTAAATCATCAATCATGCATTATTGAATTTCAGTTATAAGTCTTCTATAAATCATCAGCAAATTTGACTATATTTTTAAAATTATATAATTTTTTTTATCTCAAAATTGCAATGATACAGAACGATATCATAAAATATTTCGTCTCTCTTTTTTGTGTAAAAATATTGCACAAAAAAAAAAACGAGAAATATATCCTTTGATCAACACACGCGGAGTCATTTGAACAAATAGTTTTCAGGATGATTCGCCGGTTACGTATTTCCCAGTAAATTGACTCGATCGCCCATAAAAATCGCGGATCGTCTCTGATCGCCTGATGTTTGTCGCATAATGACGTGGCGTCTTCGCGTCGCGCTCGTCGAGAATGGAAAACCGCGGAGCTGCGGGCCCGAAACTCTCTCCCACGTTTCTTTCTCGGCTTTCTGCGAAAAAGAGCAAAGCGGGAGAGAGAATGCGAGCGCGGAGGTGGGATCGTGGGGGTCACGACGAGGGGAAAAGGAAAAAAAAAGGGGCAGAGCGAGAGACGCGAGAGACAAAGGAGCTCGAGGAGAGCCGGCGGCATGAAAACAGGCGCAGCCCTCTACGCGGAACGTAAACGCGCACGCACGTTACACACGCGCGTACAATACAGTGACGCATCAGCGCATTGCGGATGGCGCACATGCATCCGCGCGTTGTGTATGCAACAGCCGCTCGTAAACGCACGTGTGCCCGCCGCCGCCGCGCGTCTTTTACACGCAGGAAAGTCTTGGCGGTCACGCGGCCGACCGACGACGCCTGAATCACGCGTCTTATTTTACGAGCGGTCGGGGTCTCGCACACGCGTATTTTAGTATATCCATATATCATTCGCGCGTGTTTCATCACCGTTGGTGCACACGCGGGAGCATCGACGCCGGCTGACGCTCGGACACCCGACAATTAAATTTCTTTGCCGTATTTGAGAAACACATCTTTCCGCTTGCGCAATTAATAGCTGAGCTGAGATTATTTCATTTTTGTGAAAGAACGGAAGGAATCGCACGTGAAATCTCGCCGTGAATGCGGATGCACTGGATTGCTCTCGATTGCGCAGTGTCATTTTCCCGTTCGTAACCGCGCGGCTTTCGCTCCTTAATTGATAGCCAGCAAAATTCATTATGATCAATCTAATTTTGATCAGTTCGAATTTTTATATTGAGACATTGGAGATATATTAACTTGTGACACATTTTTAATGATTTGTAAGATTCTACATTGAAAAAAGAAATCTGGTAATAAACTATAACATATTTTGTTTAACGTATTGATGCAATACTTAATATCAATAAATATAATAATAGTAATCGACTGTTTGATAATTACTAAATAAAGTAAAATTTAAATTTACTAAATACAGTAAAATTAACGTTTAGTTGATTTGAGTTTACCAACTCAAACTTAATTTTTATTATATTAATCAAATATTTGATTGAAACTAAACTTTCACCAAGCATTAGTAACTATCATCTAGGTTTGATTATTATTATCAAACTCTTTTTCAGTGTATATTTTCAATATATATATTTAATATAAGATATATTCAAATTATATATTTGATCATATATTTAATATGATATTTTTTTTATACTTTCGTGTTTGAATGATTTTTTGTTACTGCAATCGTTGAAACCGTGAGTCACACCACTTTGCTTCTCGACGACTCGAATGGACGTATGAATGCGGGCCTAAGTCGCGTCATCTGCTTTCATTGCTTGTTCGCTCATCAAAACTGATTGCGATAATGCCTTGTCGCGTATATTCGGTAGCTATCAACCCGGCATGGTTCATGGGGATAAATTTAGCATGCAACACTGGCACGACGGTCAGCCGCCCGTCCCGCTTCTCGTATTGTTCCATTGCATTGTTCTTTATCGCAAATCGACGCACGAGTTGAGTTGCTTCGCGAGACCAGAAGAGGAAAAAAAAGATGCTACTTTCCTCGCACGTCGGCCGCGCGCGTATTATGCGTCGCGCGCACGTTCGTGCGCGCGATGCGCGTTGCACGCGAATCGTCGCGCCGATGCGCTCGACGCATCTCGAACATCCCGCGAACCCGGGAATGTCGGCGCTTAATTTCCGATTAATTTGCATGTGATACGAGACTCTCGGAGTAATTGAATTCATCGGAGATTCACGACGTGGACGACCACGGCTGATGTATTATGCATGCCGATCCTGATTTATTTTACTTTGTTCATTATACTTTAAACAGATTGCTTGCTTTTATAGTTATACCCAATTTTTTGGTCGATGTTTGGTCTGGATAATGTCCGATATACATGAGTAGTCAATTAGATTAAATTGAAAGTCAAAAATCTTCCTTGTAATTTGTCTTGTGTTGAATTATGGCCAATTATTGTCAATTTGTCACTGCTTTCGATCAACACTTTAATTTACGTGGATACAATTAACTTATGCACTAGTGCATGTATCCGATTAAATCAAAATAGCGATGAAAAATATTTCTTCTTTTTATTTATTCATTATATATTTATTTTATTCATTGGATTTATTCACATAATTATTGATAATTTTAGAATCGAATCAAGAATTGATTAATCTTATGGCATAATATGAATATTAAATAAAATATTTAATATTCGTGAGAGCATCGAGAAAAATCAAATTGAGCGATGAAAAATACAAGTTGTTTAATAACATTTTTTAAATTAGTTTCATTTAAAATTTCATTTTCTCGTATCAATAAAATAAAATTTCTGACATTCACGCTCGATACAATTAAACTGAAAAAAAGTGTGTCTCTTTTAATGACACAGCAGAGAGGCATTGTTCTTCGCGCGACGATATTTCTATTATTTTATCCACTTAATGACGAGTCATGAGGAAAACGGCGAAACGCGTAACGAACGTGCCGTGTCGGTTTTTTCCGCTAATTGCAAGAAGAAGAAACGAACGCCGATGGATTGTACAGGGCGCGACCCTTACTTGAGTTTAGCCGAGACAGTACCTTAAATTATAGTGTCTCCCGCTGTACGAGCGTCGATTTAATGCACCTTGAAGTCATTAGCGCGATACGCCGATGAGTCTGAATCACGCGGCGACGTATTTCGCGATCAATTAAACCTCATCCGCGTTCGCGGACGCGCGCAGGAACGCGGCGGAGGAAAAAATGTCGCCGGTTCCGCGATTATTCAACCGTGGCTGGCTGCTGACCAGCGTGCGCATTGTCGACTGGTAATTCTCGTGAAACACCTTGATTACAAATTTGCTAACGTGAATTTATGACGAACCTTGAACCCCGAGACGACTGAATATGCAAAAGTCAAGCTGTCACGAATGTCAGAATTACAGAATTATTTGACGTTTGAACATTGTCGTTTTTCGGCGCGCGCTTTTCTGCATCGCCGTTCTCCAACTTGACCCTGAAACACTCTTCGTTATGTTAATTATATTTGCTATATTCTGGTAGAAATATAAATGTAAATAGAAATGTAAATTGATCTTTTTTTTCGGAGGCTAAATTTGCTATTAGCGTATACTCAATTATATTTTATGAGCCGAATGGAAAATAACAGAAAATATTTCAAGATATTTTATCGACTGTATATAAATAGCGCACAAGTATCGTTAAAAATAAGTATGTACCAAGACACAAATTCCACGTTACTGTTTTAGCGTTATTTATGGCGAGGTTATTATGGCGGTTTAATAGAGTTGCACACAACTCGCCGTATTGTTTTCTTGTGAGTTATGATCTTTTGGTGATTGTATATCAGTAACAGTATTTCATGAAGCTTCAGCTTCACCAATTGCGCGTCCTACACACGCAAATCATCCTACGCGTGCAAGTCCATATGCAGGCAGTCGTGACCGACTGAACCGTGACCGATTCTTGACAGTATGATGACGATGTCAACAACCGCCGCAGCCTGCATTCGCGTTGTTATTCTCCACGATTCATAATTATCTGCCTCGAAAAGGCTTTAATAACCTGAAGATTTCACCTTCACTAACTGTAAAAGGACGAGAGTTGTTAATAATGTATTTCTTCCCGAAAAATCATCTAAATCATCGCTTTTCTTCGCAACTATTGTACAGTTCATAATTCTCTCATAAAGAATAAAGCTATTACTT